>MUZC01002217.1:356835-377266 GCA_002072015.1 Radix auricularia
ATTGCACAAGTCACATGTTCCTTAGTATATCCATGATAAGATGAAATTGAGTTTCTGAACATTGTTGATTAGGCAGGTGCATGGTAGCAACAATTATATAGGCATAGCTTCGAAGCGTCTCCAGCGGTCAGTCTGCGAATAGCAACTTATAACATGGAAGAGAAGTCTAAATTTCTTCCCCTAATCTCTGATAGTTGATTCAGCAAAAGGGACACCATAAGTCAACTCAGGTACATGGACAATGGGTGGTTGTTTAGGCCTGTAATCAGGAAAAGGCTTAGGGTGGTCTAAGGTCCCAATCTCCAGAACTATGACTGTATCTGTGAAATAAAAATATTAGGATAAAAATTAGAAATAGGCTTGTAAAAAGCAATTATCAAATGTAACATAATTAACTATAGTAAACTATTCATTTATGAAGAATTTCTATAATTGATATAAGCTTATTATCCAGCAGAATATGAAGAAATTTTTAAAATACTGATACCACCTTACAGTGTAACCAGGGTAAACAAAGTCAAATGTAATTTATTATGGACTTGGGGAAAAATTAATAATAAAATACTTACTTCATATAAAATAAAAAGAAAGACAAATATTTATGCTAAAATGAATTTCCTTCATTTATAGATGTATCATTTCTACTTAATAAATCAATAGATTTAGTAAACTAATTTTTTTTGGTAAAAAATTGACAACGTGGGAGAGCTTTGGAACAAAGGAAAAACACCTACCTTCGATAGTGAGCTTGTCCATCGATGAAAATAATTAAAATCTCCGTATTAATATTTTGTTGTTTATTCCATTCAATAGAAGTAACTTTAAGGCTAGGAATAAAAGCGATTTCTTCGCTAAATGATGAATATTTCGCCATAATTCAAAAAAAAATGCAGCCGACTCGTCTCGGTAAAATTACAAGAATATCACAATGGCGAGCGAGGATAGCGTTCCGGTAAAACAAAAACACGAGTGTCGGGCTAAATGTTTTGTTTAATTTAAATTAAGAATTCATGTCTGAAATCGTATTTTTTCCTAGTTTTATTCAATTATTTAGGGACAAATTTTAAAAATAACATTTAAATGTGAAAAGTTGAAAAAAAATTTAAAAATTTAAGTGTCGACCAGCCTTGGTCGAAAAGTCAATGTTATGTCCTTTGAGAGTTAAACAAAGTCATGTAGGTACAACAGGACTAAACAAAGTCATGTAGTTACAACATGATTAAACAAAGTCATGTAGGTACAACAGGACTAAACAAAGTCATGTAGTTAAAACAGGACTAAACAAAGTCATGTAGTTACAACATGATTAAACAAAGTCATGTAGTTACAACATGATTAAACAAAGTCATGTAGGTACAACAGGACTAAACAAAGTCATGTAGTGAAAACATGATCAAAGACTTTCATTGTCAACACATTTGAACAATTTTTATACAAGCTTAAGAAAAATGAACAGATTGGAGTGGTGTTCAGTGGAAACATTTTAAGACAAAATTTGTTGACAAGTTACCTGTCTGCTATACTCATGGGCTGGACACTGTCCACTGCGAGGCAGGACTTCCCATCATGCACACCTTTGGACAAAGTGACACCCAGGCTTGAACCAGGTGGTCGATCCACATCAATCAAAATTGGTCCTGTGGCATTCTCTACTGCATCTATTTTGGATTGAAAGAATATTTGATATCAACAACATTTAGCTATAAATATATGAGGTACATTAATTCAATATTTCTACCACATATATACATGGAGTCCTCGGGTTACGCCGGTACCGACTTATGCTGTTTTGTGGTTACGAATGTGTCCTCATCCTCATAGAAAAATAAACTAAGTGTCATTTCGTATATTTATTAATTCATGTAGTAAGGAATTGTTCTCTTTTCAAAATTTTTTATGTCATCAACTGTTACATTTTTCTAGCACTGTAAGGATACAGTACTTTACAGAATATTTCATATATTTCCTTTATGTTCCGACTTAAGAACTGATCGACATCGTAACTCGAGGACCCCTGTGTTATTAGCTCAGATACATAGACTTAAACTATTCCTATATTGCAATATTTCATGTCACATTTGTACAACTTCTATCTGTGGCAGTTACTATTGTCAAAAAATAGGAACAACATTCTGATTTATAATTTGACTAAAAACTAATCTCTAACAGTAACAACAAAACTTTTAGAATGAAATGTTCTGTTACTAGATACAATGAATCTATGGTGTAGCTATTGGGATTATATCACAATCTCTAGGAATATGGAAAGACATGATTTAATCTCTTACACATAGTTAAATGATGTGCCCTGACATTTACCCATGATGGTTATGATCTGCCCTGACAATTATCCATGATGGCCATGATCTGCCCTGACATTTACCCATGATGGCCATGATCTGCCCTGACATTTATCAATGACGGCCATGACCTACTTACCTACGATGGCCACGTCATATGACATTGTAAATGTTGTTGAATTGTCACACTGAGCAAACAAGCTAATGATCTCAGTCAAGGTCAGATCTTTGATATTGAAGCCATTCATGGCCAGAACTCTGTCTCCAATCTTGATGCTGTTCTCTCTAAAGATAATTAGGAAGTACAAGTTAGACATTTAAACAGTACCAGAATGTCATAGATTGATACAGTAGGTAGTAGTAGGTAATATATTCATACTGAAAGTTGAAGAAGTTCATAGACAGATAGAAGTAGGTCAAAGACTGATATTGTTTGTGAACGTAGTCTATGGAGAAATAGATTTTAATTTTAGTAATAATTGATAGAAGCACGTCATCGATTGTCCTACAGTTAAATAGAAGCAGGTCATCTGTTGTCCTACAGTTAAATAGAAGCAGGTCATCTGTTGTCCTAAAGTTAAACAGAAGCAGGTCATCTGTTGACCTACAGTTAAATAGAAGCAGGTCATCTGTTGACCTACAGTTAAACAGAAGCAGGTCATCTATTGTCCTAAAGTTAAATGGAAGCAGGTCATCTATTGCCCTACAGTTAAACAGAAGTGGGTCATCTATTGTCCAACAGTTAAAAAGAAGTGGGTCATCTATTGTCCTACAGTTAAACAGAAGTGGGTCATCTATTGTCCTACAGTTAACACAGAAGTGGGTCATCTATTATCCTACAGTTAAACAGAAACAGTTAAAAAGAAGTGGGTCATCTATTGTCCTACAGTTTAACAGAAGTGGGTCATCTATTGTCCTACAGTTACACAGAAGTGGGTCATCTATTATCCTACAGTTAAACAGAAACAGTTAAACAGAAGTGGGTCATCTATTGTCCTACAGGTAAACAGAAACAGTTAAACAGAAGTGGGTCATCTATTGTCCTACAGTTACACAGAAGCAGGTCATATATTGTCCTACAGTTACACAGAAGTGGGTCATCTATTGTTCTACAGTTAAACAGAAGTGGGTCATCTATTGTCCTACAGTTAAACAGAAGTGGGTCATCTATTGTCCTACAGTTAAACAGATGTGGGTGATTTCTTCCGACGGTGCAGTGTATAAATGATCAAACATGTTTCAAACTCTACAAACACAATAGCAATGTTATCTGATTGTTTGGACCATGTTTACCTGTCAGCTGGACCTCCTTGTCTAATGGCCACCACTGTGATGGGGTGTGTGGTCATCCTATCCACAATGACACCACCCCTCAAGGTCATCCCAAAGCCGGACATCTCCTTCTCTAAGATGACATCATGAACTTGGCTATAAACATTAGATCCACTGGGACCTGGATAATAATGGCGCAACAATTTAAATATCTATGGGACCTGGATAATAATGGCGCAACAATTTAAATATCACTGGGACCTGGATAATAATAGCTCAGCAATTTTAATATCACTGGGACCTGGATAATAATGGCGCAACAATTTTAATATAATATCACTAGGACCTCGATAATAATGGCGCAACAATTTTAATATGACTGGGACCTGGATAATAATGGCGCAACAATTTTAATATAATATCACTAGGACCTGGATAATATTGCCGCAACAATTTTAATATAATATCACTAGGACCTGGATAATAATGGTGCAACAATTTTAATATCACTGGGACCTGGATAATAATGGCGCAACAATTTTAATATAACTGGGACCTGGATAATAATGGCGCAACAATTTTAATATAATATCACTAGGACCTGGATAATAATGGTGCAACAATTTTAATATCACTAGGACCTGGATAATAATGGTGCAACAATTTTAATATCACTAGGACTAGCACAATATATTTAAACATCAAAGGGACCTGGATCTTATCAAGTAGTACCACAGATATAAACAAAATAATAGAAGAACATTATACAGCAGCTACTAGTTCCTGCCAAGAACAATTAAAGACCCTAGTGCAAAATGTACATAAGTAATATTTTAGTCACATACAATCTTAGCAGTCAATTTTAAAGATCTGGGTTAAACCAATGTTCTGTATAAAGTTTAAAACAAAATTTATTTTGGTCATTTTTTTTAAAAAGCCAAAATCATTAAAATGCAATCATCAAAGGGACAAAAAAATAAATAAATCAAAACTTAATTCACGAAATACACAATTTGTGATGATCAAATTTTAATGTATTACTTTGTCTCTTTGATATCATTTTAATTTTTTCAATTAGTGACTGCAACAAGTGTCCAAGGGGATCAGTTGAGGTGGCAACAATTGAACCACTTGTGTCTTTTTCCTCTAACACATCTCCCCCTGATTAGAACCCCTGCACAGTTTTGTCTTCACAGTTGTATTGGCAAACCTTTAACGTACATAGGAGAATATTAATAATCTGAGCTTTAATCATGGGCTCTATGAAATGGGAGAAATAAGGCATTAATAAATCTTGATGAGAACACATTTGAGTTCTTTTTCTTCTAAATATTTTTAGGCCTGAGACTTAGTCTCTTAAGGCCTGGGCTAATACCTGGGCAATCTGCTGAGCAGTGCCATATGACACTGTCTTCACGTGGGGCTCTTTTGCCTCCCTAACCTCCCTGGCTATGTCTAGTGGCGGGACACAAAGTTAACAGGTGTTTTACTGTTTCAGAGGCTAGGCTGAAATGACGGCAGTTCGAGCCCATGTTATGGTCTAGCCTGTTGAAATATGAATTAGTTGGGCAGTGCTCTATTCGCATTTGAGTCACTAAGGTCTGATGTTTGCTACTCAAACTCCTCCAATGGTCTGATCGGCATGGCCTGGACATGTTAGCGAATACCCCATGGTATTCGTATTGTCAGCCCACTCCTGGTACCACTTGTTTCTGAAGTGGTCTATTAGCCAGGTCTTTGTCCCGAGATAAATGTCCTGGGCGTCTTGTTGGGGCTGGGCTGCCCCGGTTTTTGCAAGGCAGTCTGCTTTTTCATTCCCGTCAACATTCACACGGCTCGGGATCCACTGCACTGTCACCTTGCCCCCGAGTCTTTCAAGCTTACCCACGTCATCTAAGATGTCATCAAACAAGTTAACTCTGTCATACCACTAAACAACTGGCATTAAACCTCTATCTTTCTTACAGCCACACATCTGATTTCAATATTCTATACTCCACTTCAAGACTGACATTCAATGTCTGACTTGACTTACAAGCTCACATACCTGACTCTGGTAATTCATACTCCACTTCAAGACTGACATTAGTGCCGGCATTCTTCAAGAGGTTGGTGATCTCCTCATGACGTAGGTTGGCAGTTCTGATATCATTGATGGACACAATCAGGTCCCCTACTTGTAGGGCATCACACCTGGGGGCAATAACAAAGTACATATTAACACTTTGTTCTACAAGACCCCTCCAGTCACAAGGTTACAATCACTTTGTGTGGAATTAGGAACAGGGTATGGGTAAGCCACAAAATGCAAACAATAAAACAATAAACATATCAGCACAAAGCCTCCCTCAGTGAGCAAACATAAACAAGAAGGAGTTTGTAAATAAAGTGAAAAAATATCTGCAGTGTGTAGGCCAAGAAGAGATCAGCCAGCAATAAGAGGACAAGAAACAGACATAGGTTTATAAAGGCCAATGGAAGAGTCAGACATAGGTTAATAAAGGCCAATGGAAGAGTCAGAGGTTTATAAAGGCCAATGGAAGAGACAGACAGAGGTTTATAAAGGCCAATGGAAGGGTCAGACAGAGGTTTATAAAGGACAATGGAAGAGACAGACAGAGGTTTATAAAGGCCAATGGAAGAGTCAGACAGAGGTTTATAAAGGCCAATGGAAGAGACAGACAGAGGTTTATAAAAGCCAATGGAAGAGACAGACAGAGGTTTACAAAGGCCAATGGAAGAGACAGACAGAGGTTTATAAAGGCCAATGGAAGAAATTTTGTTGCATTGTTTAAATAATATTTCAAAAGTAAACTGACATATGAATTTCACCAAATTTAAAATAGTCAGTCTGATTTGAGCTTTGAATAACTTGAATCAGCAAACAGGTGTTAGTTTTTGGTTTAGAAGGCTATCTTCTTAAAATATTTGCTAATTTCTTTAACTTATCTACTGATGTGAAGAACAATTACATTAATTATAACTTCTGAGATTATAGGTAACAAAATTTATTTGAAGACACAATAATTGTGAAAACACAAAGTAATTGTGTGGAAAATTGTGTTGTAAAAAGAGCAGTCTTACTTAAGTTATGATTCTAAAAATAATATACAATTATTACAGGAGAACTGTATTTCATTAACTTCCCTATTTACAGAAGTTGAGTTAATGTAAAACAGATGGAGACATTTGTAATTTTGCCAGACTTTTATCAAGTCTAAACAAATTAGGCTAGTTAGTTAAAGTGGTTATTAAGTCAAACAGGTAACACAGCTATAACTGACTGCACACCAGTCTCTTGCTAAAATCTTACCTGTGGGCAATACTTCCGGGCCGTAAGTTAGATACATGTGACCTCTGACCTTTGTCTACCCCACCTGGAGCCAGAAAAATACATCAATATATTCTAGATTAGTTCTGTGTTGAAAGAAGCTAAAACTACATCAATATATTCTAGATTAGTTCTGTGTTGAGAGAACCTAAAAATACATCAATATATTGTAGATTAGTTCTGTGTTGAGAGAACCTAAAAATACAACAATACATGCTGAATTAGTTATGTAACAAACATGAAAACCTTCAGATTACTACCTGAAATTGTAAGTCCTAGACCACATCCTTCCTTTTTCTCTAGTTCAATCCAAACTGTCCCTTTTCTGTCAGCTGAACAATAAAATAAAAAATAAAAAAAACTATTGTAGAATAGGTTGTCTATACTCATAACTCTCTATATTATAAAATTATAAAATTGATTTTTATATACAATTCTCTCTATTGTTAAGTGTTTTATAGACAAAAAAAACAACTCTCTATTTTAAGCAATTTAAAAAAAAAAACGAGCTCTTTTAAATAGAGGTCTATAAACCACTTTAACCATACATTGGAAAGTAATTTTAAATTTTTACACAATTTCTGTTCAAAATATAAGACCCCAAGCAGCCCTATTATCTTATCTTAGATATACAGACGCTCCTTCTATGCAGAAGATAATTGCGTCCACAGACCATGACAGATGATCTGTTGGCAAGTGATGTAGCGGTCACAGGCCACGGCTATAGGGGTTCCACGCATTACCCCAGCCGCCTAACTATTGTCTAGTTAGGTACCCATTCGGAGCTGGGTGACTCGGGGACTCCTCAGGCCCCGAGAACAAATACACACCTTCGTGTGGATTCGAACTCGTGACCATCGGTATGACAGTCGAGAGCGCTACCTCTCGACCACCACGTCTATTAATCCAATGACAAAAATATTTATGAATTGTGGTAACAGTTTCTCAAATGTAACGTGGCATTTTAATAACTCAATTAAAAAAACCTGTGTCCCGTTACAACTTTGCACTGACCATGAATTTCTTGCCCTGGGTAAGCCGACTCTGCTGTGTTTTTTGGAGTGATGCTGTAGTGAGGCACTTCTGTGGACATAAAACATACTTGCTGAAAACAACTGAGAGTAGTGGGGGTAACTATGTTCATGTATTGGACCAGTGGAAGACATAAATTATTATAAACTGATGGATGAACAAGGTCTGTGAACAAATTAGTGGCAGGCAAAATTGAAGAAAATAAACATAACTATTGTGTGATAAGTCGAAGAAATTTTATAATAATAAGATACATATAATAATATACATATAATAAAAATAAAATATCAATCTAAAAATAATGGACTTTTGCTTTTCAATGTACAGATAATGTATTGGCAGTGTGTGGACGGCCCTAACCCTAACCACATAAAATTTTGTTAATGTGTGGCAGTGTGTGTATGGCGCTAACCCTAACCACAGAACACCCTGTTAATGTGTGGCAGTGTGTGTATGGCGCTAACCCTAACCACAGAACACCCTGTTAATGTGTGGCAGTGTGTGGATGGCCCTAACTACAGAACACCCTGTTAATGTGTGGCAGTGTGTGGACGGCCCTAACTACAGAACACCCTGTTAATGTGTGGCAGTGTGGGCAGTGTGTGGACGGCCCTAACTACAGAACACCCTGTTAATGTGTGGCAGTGTGTGGAGGGCCCTAACCGTAACCACATAACATTTTGTTAATGTGTGGCAGTGTGTGGACATAAGCTCAGCCCCAAGTAAAAGACTCACAGTAAATGGTTACAACTTTTGTTGGTAACTCAACTGAAAAGAAATGGAAAAACTCAAACCACTACATGTTCAATGATGGAGGCAAAGGGAAGACAACCCAAGTATTAAAAAGAAAGAGACGGAGGCCAATGGGCAGTTTGAAATGGACTCCAAGAAAAATCTGGCAACTCTTAACCCCAGATAATACCAAGCTGTATCATCTATTTTATGTCACCACAATGAGGAGAGAGGACATCTTTTGTAAGAGAGCAACACATTCTTCATAAGAAAATCTCATCCAAGCTTTGAGATTTCACAAAGTTTGTGTCATTTTAAGATGGATGATGAGAAACATTATTTTAAAAAACCCTTAGTGGTTTATTTGTGTCAGAACAATGATTGTTGATTACAAGATTTTTGTTATTCAGCTCACTACAAGAATGCCTGACCTAATTCTGTGACCTAAATTAAACCTGCTTCTGGAATGGCTGAGAGCTGGAACTTGGCACACACATATAGATTCTATTGGCACACACACATAGATTCTATTGGCACACACACATAGATTCTATTGGCACACACACATAGATTCTATTGGCACACACACACACACAGATTCTATTGGCACACACACACACATAGATTCTATTGGCACACACACACACTCAGATTCTATTGGCACACACACACACATAGATTCTATTGGCACACACACTCACACACATAGATTATATTGGCACACACACACACTCAGATTCTATTGGCACACACACACATAGATTCTATTGGCACACACACACATAGATTCTATTGGCACACACACACTCAGATTCTATTGGCACACACACACATAGATTCTATTGGCACACACACACACATAGATTCTATTGGCACACACACTCAGATTCTATTGGCACTCACACTCAGATTCTATTGGCACACACACATAGATTCTATTGGCACACACACATAGATTCTATTGGCACACACACTCAGATTCTATTGGCACACACACTCAGATTCTATTGGCACACACACATAGATTTTATTGGCACACACACTCAGATTCTATTGGCACACACACATAGATTCTATTGGCACACACACTCAGATTCTGTTGGCACACACACATAGATTCTATTGGAACACACACTCAGATTCTATTGGCACACACACTCAGATTCTATTGGCACACACACTCAGATTCTATTGGCACACACACATAGATTCTATTGGCACACACACTCAGATTCTATTGCCACACACACTCAGATTCTATTGGCACACACACATAGATTCTATTGCCACACACACTCAGATTCTATTGGCACACACACATAGATTCTATTGGCACACACACTCAGATTCTATTAGCACACACACTCATATTCTATAGGCACACATCTATTGATACACATATTAAGATTCTAATTAATTTCATATTTAATGAGTTTTTATAGAACATGTCTGCAAATTGGTCAAATGAATGAAGTGATTGACTTTCAAGTCTAAGTTAAAACAATTCATAAAGAGATTTTTTTATTCATGAAGTTAAATTTTAGTTAAACCTACTGACAGAGTTAAATGATTGTTTTCTTTACGTCTTTGGTAAAATCTTTAAAAAAAAATTAATTCATATTTTAATTTAGAAAATTTATAGAATTTACCCAGGAGGATTAAAAAAAAAAAAAAAGTATGTAGCTAAACCCTATAGCTATATTATGCAATAAAAAAAATCAAAGAAAAAAAGTGTGGCTTTTAAAAAAAATGTTGCCATCATTTTTTTTACAATAGCTCTCCAATTGAAAGAAAGAAATTAAGATCAGTGGTATAAATACTTTACAGTAATAAGCTTCACCCTCAATGTAAACTACAACCCTTAAGTCTTTCATTTCCCACCTCAATTCCACAAGTTCAATCATAATACTAATCTGAATGAACATCCCCAAATGTGAGCCAGCTGAAAGTAAATCAATGATGCCATGAGTGATTATCTGAGTTGTCCCAGACTCGCTCAGTGCTCAGATCAATATTTCCCTTATCAGCACTCCCAAAGGTTAGATCCCAATGATTCTTGAGTACATCTACTCTGGGTTGTTCAGCATCCACACAGAAAGTTGACTCAATATTAAACAATGTCATTATTTAGGTTGACTTGAAATATTCATTTAAACCACAACTCAGAGAATTAACAAAAGACGACCAGGAATGATTTGGTTGCAGTGGATACAACACTTAATCAACTCGATGGTAACTACACTCTAATCAACTGGGTGGCAAGACTGGATACTACACTCTAATCAATTGGATGGCGAGACTGATGGATACAACACTCTAATCAACTGGATGCCGAGACTGATGGATACAACACTCTAATCAACTGGATGGCGAGACTGATGGATACTACACTCTAATCAAATGGAAGGCGAGACTGATGGATACAACACTCTAATCAACTGGATGGTGAGACTGATGGATACAACACTCTAATCAACTGGATGGCGAGACTGATGGATACAACACTCTAGGATGGCGAGACTGATGGATACAACACTCTAATCAACTGGATGGCGAGACTGATGGATACTACACTCTAATCAACTGGATGCCGAGACTGATGGATACAACACTCTAATCAACTGGATGGCGAGACTGATGGATACAACACTCTAATCAACTGGATGGCGAGACTGATGGATACAACACTGCCTGCATGGAATCTATCAAGGCTTTCAATTTAATGGCTATAATTAACAGGCTTTATAGCACCACATGCCATGTCTTGAGATGGGGAGGGAACACTGACGAGAGTTCAGGAGACAAAACCAAACTCAGTGCAAAAGAGAGTAGCAATTTAACGACCAATGTATTATCTTCAAAGTAAATAAACAATCTTTGAATGTTGGCAGCCCCAATCAGAGCTTTGATAATATGTATATTATAAATATATTACTTTGTGTATGAAGCAATCAGAAAAACCTTTGTTTAAATATGACATCAATATTGGACACAAGTCACAGTGAAACATCTATACACATACTGTGCTTAGACTTAGTGAGTGCACGCATGAAGACACATTGTACATTGTGCAGTAATACTTTAAACTACATTTGTACAAAAAGACACCTTTACACAGATGTGTGTGTCAATTACAGGAAATGGTCAATTTTTTCTTACTAAGTATACTAAGTTACACGGATTTTCCAAGAACTGGAATAAACACCATGACGTCATTGCTCACCTGGCCGGCCTCCGAAACAACCAAAGAATCTCATCGTTGTGTCAGCACGACCTCCGCCACACACCGGGTCCTGGGGCTGTTAATTTAAGACATCACTCCACTCCCTACACCACAACCAACAAGTAACTCGCTACACCACAACGAACAGTAGAACTCCAGCACGGCTGAGAGAATCAACAAGTGACCGCACGCCAACGACACACACACACGTTCGATAACTCAATAGATATACTGAAACCAATCAGACGCTAATTCCGATGCCGGCTCACAGCAACGAGATTCTTAGCGTGGCTTGTGTGCCAGACAAAGTGGTCGCAACAATGTGTTAGCGCTTGTTGGACGACATCCAAGAAAATTCCCGCCGGTTTACAAGGAAGCCATCCAAAGTAGATCTCAAATTGATGACGTCAATTTGACATTTGTCCACGGTTCTCTTTTGTCGATGGTTATTAAATAAGGCAGCATCATATGGTAAGTCCTTAGTGTCCTGGTCCTAAACTAGGATGATGGTCCTTGATCAAACCAATGGTTGGTTGGCGGGAGTTGTTTTATGGGTGTCTTTAATCTAAGGACACACATTTTCACAACGAACAAGACTTTGTCAACAAAATGGTGGCCGACTCCGAATACAAAAGAAGAGCACACGCCGAAGTATTGTGGACCAGGCCTAATTAACACCGTGTGTATTATTATCAGAGAGTCTTGCTTTCAGCTGGGTCACGTGACTGGTCCAGGTTATAACGTATCATTTCTATGGCACTTATCTTTTTCTCTTCGGTCCAAATTTAAGCGACAAACCCATTGTATAATCTTAACTTGCTGTCCCAAATTTCACGAGAAGCACAATGGATAATCTAAACTCGCTTTCCCAACAGTCTTGAGAAGCCCATTGGATAATCTAAACTTGCTGTCCCAACAGTCTTAAGAAGCCCATTGGATAATCTAAACTTGCTGTCCCGACAGTCTTGAGAAGCACAATGGATAATCTAAACTTACTGTTCCAACAGTCTTGAGAAGCCCATTGGATAATCTAAACTTGCTGTGCCAGAATAGGTCCAGACACCACTATATGATAGGTCTTGCTCTGTCGCTGAATGCTGTGACGATGGACTCTACACGTGGGCTCAAAACGTTATCAGCCTACAGTAAGAGAGTCGTTTTAATTATGCGATCATGAATCAAACCAACTTGGCTAGTGAAGGGATGGAACTGTTAGACTGCCAGATATTTGACCTTGGTACATGGACAAATTGACGCGTCAAGAACAAAATGAAGTATAAAAGGAGTCAGCAAACTAGTCATCCATGGACCAAGCAAAATAGTCAGCCATGGACCCAGCAAAATAGTCAGCCATGTAGCCAGCACAATAGCAATGGTGCCAGCAGAATAGTCAGCCATGGTTCGAGTCATGTAATTGTCCGGAAAACATCGCACGCGGCGGCAAGGACCTAGGACAGACATCATCAGTGTCACCAGGGGCGCGGGTGACAAGTTTGTCTCCCCTTACCCACCAAATTGAAACCCTGATGTTGCTTGAAAATATCACCAGTCTCTTTAAACAGACCGCGTCAGTTCCACAAAGGCATTTTTTATGTACTAAGAGGTTTTTGAATGAACATGAGCCCCTAGCTTTTAGCTAGCCTGAGAATTCATTAATGTTACCTAGTAGACATGACTATGACCTAGTAAACATGACCTGGTAGACATTGACTGAGGATACTTGATGATGAAATGTGGGATTGATTTATGTGACCTACATTGGTTGAAAGGGACCAAGTGGGATTGATTTATGTGACCTACTAGTTAATGTGACCTACTAAACATTGATTAATGTGACCTAGTAGACATTGATTAATGTGACCTGGTAGGCATTGATTAATGTGACCTAGTAGACATTGATTAATGTGACCTAGTAGACATTGATTAATGTGACCTAGTAGACATTGATTAATGTGACCTAGCACACATTGACTGATGGGAACAAGTGGCCATTAACAGGAATAAAGTATCGGCTAGTATGAACAGCAGTAATGTTTCCGAATGCAGCACAATATTTGGAAAGTTCACAACTCACTGGAAGCGCAACGAAACATAAGCTACCCTGTATTCAACTCCTGCGCGTGCTTAACACATAGACCTTTCTGAAATACAATAACAATCCCACAGCAGGGTGTGACGTCACTAAAGCATTCCCAGAATGTTTGCTCAGCAGGCAGTTAAAATCATTGATACTTCGAGAGCACGGTCCTAGCCGATCTCACGAGGGGGTAGGTTATAGACAGACGGGAGGTCAAGGACGGAACAGCAAGGTCGGCTAGCACCATAAGACACGCCAGTTCGTATAACATATGTAACAGTAATAACAGTGACTGCTTGGTTAGAAAAACGCAGCTTATTTTAGAGGCGCCAAGAGCTGAGGTCTAACAGACTCGGGCAGTGGCGTCGCTAGGGGGGTGCGGAGGGGGCGGGCCGCCCCGGGTGACACCATCAGGGGGGTGACACCAGACCGTTAAATTCTATATATTCCCGTTATTTGGCACTGGAAAACTCAGAGGATTTCTATGGGTTAAATCATGAGGGGGTGACACCATGAGCTACTGCCCCGGAGCCCCGGGTGACACCAACCCTAGTGACGCCTATGGACTCGGGTACAGGTTTCTGCGTACAACGAATCTGACAGCAGATGGTTGTGAGTCAAAACAGCAGACGGTGGTATGGTGAGTTGGGTTATTTACTCAATGTTTCAATGGGGTGGTGATGTCCAGGCGGAGATGTCTATGGGCCCATGGACGGCGTGGTGATGTCCATACGGAGATGTCTATGGGCCCATGGACGGCGTGGTGATGTCCAGGCGGAGATGTCTATGGGCCCATGGATTGTGTGGTGATGACCAGGCGGAGATGTCTATGGGCCCATGGACGGTGTGGTAAGGTCCGGGCGGAGGTGACATTGGCCCTTGATGTGTGGGAAAACAAACTATAAGTATAAGGCTAAGGTAACTATGTGTGACTCTTTAATAATCTGTTGGTGTATATTACATAAGTCCAGAGGCGGTGACATAAGTGTATGGGTATGTCTCTCAGTGTGTGTGTGGGTATGTTTCTCAGCGTGTGTGTCGGTATGTCTCTCAGTGTGTGTGTGGATATGTCTCTCAGTGTGTGTGGGTATGTCTCTCAGTGTGTGTGTGGGTATGTCTCTCAGTGTGTGTGTGGGTATGTCTCTCAGTGTGTGCGTGTGTGGCTATGTCTCTCAGTGTGTGTGTGTGTGGCTATGTCTCTCAGTGTGTGCGTGTGTGGCTATGTCTCTCAGTGTGTGTGTGTGTGGGTATGTCTCTCAGTGTGTGTGTGTGTGGGTATGTCTCTCAGTGTGTGTGTGGGTATGTCTCTCAGTGTGTGTGTGGGTATGTCTCTCAGTGTGTGTGTGGCTATGTCTCTCAGTATGTGCGTGTGTGGCTGTCTCTCAGTGTGTGTGTGGCTATGTCTCTCAGTGTGTGTGTGGGTATGTCTCTCAGTGTGTGTGTGGGTATGTCTCTCAGTGTGTGTGTGGGTATGTCTCTCAGTATGTGCGTGTGTGGCTATGTCTCTCAGTGTGTGTGTGTGGGGGGAATGTCTCAGTTTGTGTGTGGGTATGTCTCTCAGTGTGTGTGGGGGAATGTCTCTCAGTGTGTGTGTGTGGGTATGTCTCTCAGTGTGTGTGTGGGTATGTCTCTCAGTGTGTGTGTGTGGGTATGTCTCTCAGTGTGTGTGTGGGTATGTCTCTCAGTGTGTGGTCGGTATCCAGCAGGCAATTACTATCAAATGAGCAATCAACTCAGTTAACAGCCGCCTCCAAATTACCGTGTGTGTGTGTGTGCGGGGGGTGGGAGGGGGTCGAACGACGCGTGCCTCTCAATGATGCAAGTCACGCAAGCAGTCCAAGGCTTGCTAACACTAACATAACTTCCAGGCCGAACCAATGACCTGGGGCAGGGCCGACTCTACCTTTCATCACGGTTAAACTGAAGCACAGAATTGATGGGTTATGGGTGAGGCGACTTTCAAGGTAGGTAACTCCTACAACGAGACTCACTGGTGTTACGTGAAGAGTAGTCGGTCCTGGATATCCCGTGCGGTACATGTTTCACGCAGTCAGAAACTGAGTCGACTAACGGTTTGGGGGTCCAGGTACCAGGTAACTCCAGGCATCACAGCAGGTAACAAAGACAAGTCATCGTGCTCGCTTTCATGGGGCCCATCATGTTTCTTTGTTTGGAACGATATAATTCAAGCAAGTCATCTTCCTGTATAGACGGAGGGNGGGGGGGGGGGGGGGGGGGTTGGCATCTGACTCACACATATGCACGGGGGGGGGGGGCGGGACAACACCCAGTTTATACTGATAGGCCTGTGGTAACCTGACAGAGGTCAAGGCTAAATTCACTTTGGGGCAATGGCATGTGATGTAGTAGTATTAAGATAATTATCTCAGTTTAGGGGCAATGTCATGTGGTGCTTATGTCATTTTAGTTTTTGGGGTAAATGTCATGTGGTACTAAGATGATAAAACAACTCATATCCGAGGCGCTTGTTTTTCATTCATTCATTTTGGTTGATTAATAGGCCCGCATATATATTGTGATATGTAAGGGAGGAAGTGAGAGGGATCGCCCATAAAAAAACAAAACAAGCAAGAATAATTTTTAAATAAAAAAAAGAGGAGCATTTTTCCAATTATATGTATAAAATTTACATATGTTGTGGAATGGATTGCCCTAGGCCAGTGATGGCGAACATATGCCACGCGTGCCACAGACGGCACGCAGAGCCTCATCAGCCGGAACGGGACTATAGTATTACTTCCTTACTTGAATCAAACCACTTGTGTTGGCATTTTGCTCCATAAAAGTAGGTTTTAACTTAATTTTGGGCAAGCGGCCCCAAAAAGGTTCACCATCACTGTCCGAGGCCTATAAAATATAGTACCATAATATTTATGCCACTTGCATTATAAGAAATTATTAAGGTAGGTTAGTACCATAAGACAAGAGCCATTTATCTAGTGTGCCATCAATTCGATCAAACCACTGGGGACTATGGACAAACATCTCATGATGCATGACCTATTTCACTAATGTCCCCCCTCCCACAAATACTACTACTCTGAGAAGTTGAACTGTGAGCAAACCTAAGACTTGTTCTGTCCGTGATCGTCAAAGTAAAAGTGATCTAATCTCACTAAATACAATTCAATGAGGATGCGATGCGTTAAGACGTGGAGTCACCTTTCTAAAAACTTTGGCTAACCAAGAACTGTCACATGGTGCAACTGAAAAAAATACAGGAATATAACCCGACTCCATCGCCGATGAAGCCAGCAGTAGATTACACACAACAGACAAAAGGTGAATACAGGTGAAGGCGATGATGTCTGGTATCGTCTGTTTAACCGAGAGCCCCACCCCCACCCTCCATTGACATGGTTCACACAAGAGAACTTAAGACTGTGTCCTTGGGGAAAGTCCCACTCGCGGGTACACTTTAACACTTGGGATAGTCTGGTAGATGTTAGAACAAAGGCTTCACACTAGGATAGCCTGTTAGATAATGTAAGAACAAACATTCCCACCAAGATTGCCTTATAGATAATGTTAGAAAAAGACAAAAGAAAGACATGAATCACAGAAGTTAACAAGAGCAAATAGACCCAAACTCGAGTGCATGCCTGAGATTACCTAACGGCAGTAACGGCGATCCCATTAGATGACATTATTTGTAACATCGTTTGAATAACAAGTATATGTCATATTGATCCTTAAACGTATAGCTACCATGAAGAAATGGCCAAGTAAAATGACCTGGCCCGTCATGGCCCATGGCTCACCGTCCAAGTAATAGATTAACTTGCCCGTCATGGCCCATGGCTCACCGACCAAGTAATAGATGACCTGGCATGTCATGGCCCACGGCTCACTGTCCAAGTAATAGATGACCTGGCTCGTCATGGCCCATGGCTCACTGTCCAAGTAATAGGTGACCTGGCATGTCATGGCCCACGGCTCACTGTCCAAGTAATAGATGACCTGGATCGTCATGGCCCATGGCTCACCGTCCAAGTAATAGATGACCTGGCTCGTCATTGCCCATGGCTCACTGTCCAAGTAATAGGTGACCTGGCATGTCATGGCCCATGGCTGACCGTCCAAGTAATAGAAAACCTGCCATGTCATGGCTCACTGTTCAAGTAATAAATGAACTGGCACGTCATGGTCAATGGCTCACTGTCAAATTAATAGATGAACTGACATGTCATGGCCCATGGCTCACTATCCAAGTAATAAAAAACCTGCCTTGTCATGGCTGACTGTCCAAGTAATAAATGCCAGGCACGTGATGGCTCACGGCTCACTGTCAAAGTATTAGATGAACTGGTACGTCACGGCTCATGGCTCACTGTCCAAGTAATAGATGCCTGGCACGTGATGGCCCACTGTCTAAGCAATAGATGACCTAGGCGTGTGACTAGATGACTCACTGTTAAAAGATGTTTAGCCACAGATATGCCAAGTCTCAGAAAAATGAGAGACGACCAGAGGCTACGGTGTCTCCATACACAGAGTTCGTCATAAAAATTTATCTTAAATCTTGTTGGCGTTTGTGTAAAAAAATCAAGAAGTCGTCCTTTGAAACGGGGCCCGGGGCGGTATGGGCGCTCCTATCATTACAGGGGGTGGAGCTTACTGGGGGCGATAAACAAGACGAAACTTGAGACTCCTGATGTGGTAGACATTCTCTGTTTTTTTTTCCCGTAGTCGGATTTCCAGATATAAAACATATTAAAATGGGGGTGAGCGGGGAGGGGGGTATTTGCTCACATAAATCTGATGAGAGCGATTTTGTCAGTATTACACATGGTACATGTCAGTCAGTATTACACATGGTACATGTCAGTCAGTATTACACATGGTACATGTCAGTCAGTATTACACATGGTACATGTCAGTCAGTATTACACATGGTCATGGTACATGTCAGTCAGTATTACACATGGTACATGTCAGTCAGTATTACACATGGTACATGTCAGTCAGTATTACACATGGTACATGTCAGTCCGTATTACACATGGTACATGTCAGTCAGTATTACACATGGTACATGTCAGTCAGTATTACACATGGTACATGCATGTCAGTCAGTATTACACATGGTACATGTCAGAAGAACTGTAAATGTAAGGTAAACAAAGGGCAGAAAAAATAAGTCAGGGGTAAAAGAAAATAACGTTTGTGGTAAAATACAAACAAAATGTGGGTATGACTGCTATCAGGCTCATACATAATATATGTCGTGCTAACAGGGTATTATGAGCCTGAAGACGTCACAAAACAACGAACGTTTCGACAAAGAGCCTTCTTCGAGAAACAAGAAGACAAAAACAAATAAAACTAATAACATAAGATTAAAAATTAAAACATAGCTACGGTGAAATACAGAGCCAAAAAGTACAAAGTGGTAAAAAAAAATTATTAAAAAGTGGGTGAGACCACAATCAGGCTAAGCAGAAACGAAAGTATTAAAAGGTAATGGTTAAGGCTGGTAAGAACATATTGACAGGAAGCCTTCCTCGATGAAGTAACAGGCAACAACAAAAATTTAATGAAAAAGCCTATGCTTCGATGTGTATCCGAGTATAAATCAACCATAAAGTTAAGCAGAAGTAAGGCATAGGAACAATACAAGAAAATGGGTAATTATAGACATTACACGCTTGAGTAAAGTAAGATAGGGGTATTAAACAAGTAAGACGAAGGTATTACACTATTAAACAAGTAAGACGAAGGTATTAAACAAGTAAGATGAAGGTATTACAGTATTAAACAAGTAAGACGAAGGTATTACAGTATTAAACAAGTAAGACGAAGGTATTACAGTATTAAACAAGTAAAGGTATTACAGTATTAAACAAGTAAGACGAAGGTATTACAGTATTAAACAAGTAAGACGAAGGTATTAAACAAGTAAGACGAAGGTATTACAGCATTAAACAAGTATGACGAAGGTATTACAGCTATGGTGGATTAAGGGGAGGGGCTGAGCGGGCTAAAGCCACGGGCCCCCGACGATTTGGGGCCCCCAAACTTTTTATATTTTATAATAAAAGTGTACAAATGTTTGCACGAACCCTTGAAAATATAATAAATTTATAAACATTATCTATTAAACTGATTGCGATTCCAGAGTTGCGAAGTCTTAAGTGCCAGATTTTCCCAGCCAGGGGTAAAAAAAATTCCCAAATTGGGCTAAAATTTCCGAAATGCATTAAAAATTTGGGGGAAAATATGAAAAGTGGCAACTTCAATTAAATGCTTTCGCATTCATTTGAATGACTTTTGACTTCCAAATTAAAAAATAATAAATATTTTGCATTTTTAAGGCAATTTTTAAAAGGGTACTTTCAATTTTTATTTAATCTGTACGTTTTTTTAACAACTTGGCTACAAAGCCAAAATATAGATTATACTTTTAAATTTTAACATCATGAAGTTTAAAAAAGTTATTTGGA
>MUZC01002217.1:378371-389525 GCA_002072015.1 Radix auricularia
AAGGTATTACAGTATTAAACAAGTAAGACGAAGGTATTACAGTATTAAACAAGTAAGACGAAGGTATTACAGTATTAAACAAGTAAGACGAAGGTATTAAAGTATTAAACAAGTAAGACGAAGGTATTACAGTATTAAACAAGTAAGACGAAGGTATTACAGTATTAAACAAGTAAGACGAAGGTATTACACAACTGAGTCAATCAAGAGAGCAAACTAATAATTAATGGATCTAAATCTGCACCAATAAGCAGGTTTAACTCAGGAGTTCCACAAGGAAATGTGCTAGGTCCCTAACTCTTTTTAATTTATATAAATGATTTACCCCACAACATCTCAACAGAAACAAAAGTTAGGTTATTAGCTGATGATTGTATAATCTATAGAACAATTACATCAGAACAAGATAGCAACATTTTACAAAAAGACTTAGATGAATTAATAAAATAGGAAACTGACTGGAGTATGTCTTTCCACCCAGTAAAGTGTCAACTGCTAAGAGTAACAAAGAAAATGAAACAAATAAATTCAAAATATTTCATTCATGGAAAATGAACTATAATCGGCATCCTTCCGTCTCGCGAGACGATGGTGCATCACTGTTGGGTTGGAAAAGAACTATCCCAAACTAAAGATGCAAAATACTAAGATGAGAAACTATCATGGAATCCCCATGTCAATGAAGTTAAAATTTGTTTTAAAAAATAAAAAACACATACAACTAAAAGTTTTCTTTCTTCACGTCCGGAATTCGGGCGTGAATGGGTTGCCTGACGAAACCAGGAAAGCCAACATTTTATCAACATTTAAAACTCTAATAGCAATGCAGGGATGGACACAAACCATAGGACGCAATAATCTTATGTATAGAAAGCGCGTCTGTAACAGATTAGATAAGGGTATTAAACGAGTAAGACAAAGGTATTCCACAATTAAGACAATTACGATAATTATTAAACAACAAGACCAAGATGAAGGCAGGGGTAAATTTAATTGTTATAAAAGAATAATAAAACAAATGAGACATGGTAAACAAGGCAAGGAATTAAAGGAGTCAGATTAAAGATTAAGTATTAACTACATGTCTCAGTGTAAACCAGCAACAAATCAAGGGTAAAAGTGAGAAGTAAGAAACAGTTGAATTAACAGAAGTAAAACGGAAGTAACAACAAAAAAACAATCACCAGGCTATCACTATTTGGTTAGTTTACTGCACTGGTTGGTGGGCGGGGAGGGGAGGCAGGACCTGGTGTCTTTGTGAGACTGATGTCTGGCCACCTGCCGGGGTTGACCTCTAGAAACTAGCCATGCAGGTCAAGGCTTCTGTTTTTACGCTTCACTGCAGCGGTTTAGTGAACATGTGTCGATATATTTAGTAATATTGCTCCTAGAGAAGAAAATAAATAAATGAGCACAGAAAGGGGGAGGTGGATATGTTACTGTTAAATGACCTCTTGTATACAGTCGTGTACAGGGCGTGACAAAACGAGGTAGTCTTCTAGAAATGTCTCCGTGTGTACATGTCAGGTTGTGACAAAACGAGGTAGTCTTCTAGAAATGTCTCCGTGTGTACATGTCTGGACGTGACAAAACGAGGTAGTCTTCTAGAAATGTCTCCGTGTGTAAATGTCTGGACGTGACAAAACGAGGTAGTCTGGTAGAAATATCTCCGTGTGTACATGTCTGGGCGTGACAAAACGAGGGACTCTGCTAGAAATGTATCCACCGTGTGCAGATGTCAGGGCATGACAAAATTATTTACTCTACTACAAATATCCCCTTGTGTACATGTCAAGGCATGCCAAAACAAGTTACTTTGCAACAAATACCCCTTTGTATACTAATGGTCCAAGCATTTTCATAGCCACTAATCCTAAATGACCGGTGAGGAAGGAGTTATTAAAATACAAACTGTTGTGAGTTCTCACGGCTTAAATAACGTTACAGATAAATTCCACATTGTTATAGTTTCAGAGGGTATGGGTATCAAATGATACGTTGCAGTGGCAGAAGTTATCTTTCAGGGTGTAAGTGTCAGAGGGCAACACATTGGATCAACGTGAAAACTCAAGTTTGCAGTGTAGACTGTGTCCATGTCGGTGGTGCGCATTTGTGTGTGTGTGTGTGTGTGTGTGTGTGTGCGCACCAGTGTAGACTCGTGTTTGCATGGGTGTGTGACTTGACAGCTAATGTGTTGTAAGAACCAAGTGAACCTGCCCTGCACGAGTAAGCAATGTGATAATGGAACGGAAACAGGAACAAGCCCCGACCCATTTCGTTTGTTGATAGTTGAATCCGAGTTTTCACCACAACTTATCTTTCACACGTAAACATAGGAACTGGCTCGGTCGTGCTAACAAGCTCACATTCAATGCTAAGTTCGTTTAGACTCGTTGAAGTTAACACCATCTGGTCTAAACGGACATTTGAAGTTCAATCACAAATAGTAGTACTAAAGGCTGTGGTGAGCCAGCGCTCGTCAGTTTGACCATTCATCACCTGCCACATCCATTCGGCATGATTCGCCCCGGCATATTTCGGACCCATCAAATGGGCCCCGTTAATATTTTCATATGGCCTCCAACATTGGGGTCACGGACAGCCCAACTATATAGAATCTGTGGTCGGTTTGTGTAAATAAGTAGTGAACGGGATTTATTTTCTAAATAAAACGATGTATGCCTTTAACATTGGATTATCGGAATTCTTCTTCATAATACATTACGATTGGTAGCTGACAGGGTTGGAGGTTTTTGAAAGGCTTCATCGTTATTCTGTCAAGGTTTAAAAGGTTTCATGAGCATTTCTGATAACGC
This sequence comes from Radix auricularia, assembly GCA_002072015.1. NCBI lineage: Eukaryota > Metazoa > Mollusca > Gastropoda > Lymnaeidae > Radix > Radix auricularia. Next base: position 381,188 of record MUZC01002217.1, read on the forward strand.
ATGAAAGGTGTGAGTCAAAAGAATAGAGAAGGCTAAAGAGTTATGGCCTTTTTTTTTTTTGGGGGGGGGCGAATGTTGTGTGTGCGTTGGGTGGGGGTATTTCTTCCGGGTCCGAACTGAAGGCGCGAAATTGACCTTTTTTTTTATTCCAAGTTCCTCAATATGGCGAAGTATTACAATTGGTTATATCGTTGCAGCTAAAAAAAAAATCTCTAGACCTTCGAATTGTAGCAACCCCCTTCCAATATCAAGATACCGTCAAACCTCTCATAACGAGTTTAATTCGTTTCAGAATCTTACTCATTAAGCGAAACACCTGTTATATGAAGCCAATGTAAAACACGAAAATCCGTTCCACGCTGAAACTGAAGGAAAAAAAAACCCACTCATTAAACTCATTTTTCAAACAAATTTATTAACATTTAGTCATGTATGGATAACAATATGTTGTTAAAGATTGAAACAATAAAATATATATAAAATTTAGATTTCAAACAAAAAATGTTTTTTAAAAATATGCATTTTTAACAAATAAGTATTCCTTTTAACTAGAAAACTGTCCCAAGATATTTGTTTTTTGCCGACGCTTCAAACTTTGACGAAAATGTGTAGTAACCATTTCCTAGACATTCTTGACACACTCCATTTGAAGCATCAATTTCCTTAATAGTTCTTGAGAATAAATAGTGCAGATAGTTGACGGTGGTCTAAATCTAATGTAGTTGCGCGCCTAGGCCTAGATTAGCCACCCTGTTCTCGCTTTTTAACGGTTTTTCGTTTTAACAGTTTTTTTTCCCTTCTTATGATTATCTTCTTGTGTTGTTTTTTTTCGAAGGCATTTTAGTACAGGTTATTACACTTTGCACATAAAAAATTACGAGTACTGTCTGAATACAAAATTTATAATAACGGCTGATCACACAAGAAAACAATACGCTAACAGACAGAATATTACATCGAGCGAAAGTGCAGGCTAACTAATGAATTCCAAAAAAAGGGGGGGACTTTCTCTTTCTGCATCACTCCTTATGCAAATCTTTGAATATTCGCTCGTTAAGGGGGCAACTTTTTCAAACACAATTTTGCTCGTTATGCGTAAAACTCAGTAAACTCGTTATTAGAGGTTTGACTGTATTATGTACTGTGTACTAAACGGATAGAATAATGTGGTCAAGATGAAAGTGTGAAGCGAATGTGCACATTGCAATCCCTCTGGAATCACTGTACAAATCATTGACAAGCTCAACTAAAGAATTTTTAGCTTAATCAAAGTTTCACTTTTGTAAATTTACCTTCATTTATTTTGACGAACCTCCAGCCCACCCCCCTTTCCCTGACAGAGTTCAGTAATATAATCATAGTCATGCCCACCACAATCTCAGGAAAACAAAACTCCTGTGAGCTGTGCTATCAAGTTTCACAAAGCCATTCAGACCCCACTGGCATAGCAGATGTAAACAATGGGAGGGGTCTCCTTATGTGTGGGATAGAAGAGCAGTTGATTGAAACAATAAACAGAAAATTTCTTGCTATAAAAAATAAACATTATTTAACTGCACCAAGGTGAAAATGCAAGGCTCTGTACTGTAAATGAATCAGTGGAGGTATGAAAGGGAATATATTGTCAAATAGTATACAGAAACTTAATTTAGATCATTTTAACTATGGAACCAAGTGATGTGCACTTATTGGCCACATAACTGTTAGAGACCCTTACTTTAATGTAAGACAGATCCATAGACAAGAGTTTGAGACCCACTGGGTGAAACTAAGACAAAGTAATTAATACCATTGTGAGATGAATGAATCGATTATAACATTGAACTTTAAATAGTTAATTACGTTTGCACACTTTTGAAATGTTATTTCTCATGGTGCACATATATCATGCAATTACTTTAAAGAATTAAATACAACAGTTGTGGCAAGTGTTATATTAAATACATATATTGCCAGAAGCCTAACAGGTTACTTTAAGAGTACAAATTTATATCTGTGTTTTACTCCTCTTTGACAGACCTTACCCTCAATCAATAAAATTAAGTTAAGATAAAATAAATCATCTCACTATAAAAGGTCAGACAGTGATGAAAGTATTTTTACTCATGAAGAAATTTTCCAAAACCTTCACACTTCTAAATAGTTTGAGCAGATGCTTAGCATTTTTTTGTTTTATTTATTTAGACAAAGTGTTAGTCTCTCTTTAAATGAGATAAATGTGAAGGCTTAGGTTAAAATAATTTCACCCCAGGGTTAATCTTAAATAATTGTAAGAAAGAAGACAGATTTGTAATAACTTACCATTGTAGATTGAACCTCTGAGGCAATTAGGCCTCCAACTTGGCATGGCATAGGTTTTAGTTAAATCCTGATTCCTGCCTTGTAAGTACTAATTCTCCCGTTCTTACAGCCACTGCTAAACAAAAAAGAATTGTAGGGAATGATATGACTTATATCAAAGTCAAAAAACAAATTAATTACAACCAACAATGAACTTACAAAGTCAACAATTTATTTACGGCAAATGAATTAATTTTTTTGGCGATAATGAACATTTGATGGATAAGAAATATGATTCCCCATATAACACTAGACATGTGTCTTAACTACGGCTATCAATATTGTTGAAAAAAACTGCCCAGGCACCAATCCAAATTTTGAAAAGGTACTTGGATACCCATTTGAAACACAGCATGATTCTGGCCAAAATGACAACTATACAATACAACCTAGCCACCATCCACGCACCTCATTTTACACAGTGGCCAACTGCATGCTTCACGGAACATACTATTGAGAACTTTATAATGCACTACATGTTAGCGCCGTCATTTGGTAAAAGCAAGGATTTTATTATTAATAACAAAAAACACAACCTCTCTTTTATTTCCAGCCCCTCTCAATTCTCAGTGGTGCGGTCATGTTTTCCTTATTTGATTCATTCAAAGAACAAACAAATTTTTTGTGTTAAGTCATTTTTGTTTCATGCTCACAGGAAAAACGATGTATCAAAACACAATGTAGTTTGACAAGAACCGTATTTTATTTCCCGTTGACAGATATTTCTTCTTAGGTGTTTTCGTGCTAAACATATTTCACAGCCAATGTTCCCACAAAGGTTTGTTGGTCCGTGTGCAAAATGAAAAAAATGTTTCACATCATCCATTTTTTGTTCAAGTTCAATGCTTTTAACAAAATTTGCTGCTGTGTAATTCTAAACTGCTGCCCGGAAGTGGCCAGGGAACATTGTTAAAACCACATATTTCAAGTGAAAAGTTTTGGTTTGATAAATTATTTACTAGTCACATTTGGGCAAAAATTGTATATAGAAATTGCAGCTACATTTTCAAGGGTACTCTGGCGCAATTTTACTACTTGGGTAATTGCACAGTAATCAGTACCCGGGTAAATAATAGGTTGTATCATTTAATTGAAAAACATAAATTTTTTTGAATATATCAATTATCAATATCAAATAATCCCTACATCAGAGGCGAAAGTAGCTCTTTACAATTCCAGAAGGCTAATTCCCTTTTAAAAATGAAGTGTTTGTTGGAATTGGAAGCCCAATGAATTTGTCACAATGTGGAGTAGGTTGCATTCATTTCATACAATATCTCAGCTTGAGGACTATCTAACCAAGACATCTGCCTTCTCAATGAAATGGTAATCCTGCAGTTTCTACATGTATATTATTTCACAGTGAAATGTAATTTTCTTGTGAGAACTTGCCTTTTTAACTTGTTTAATATTTAATGCATTATTATATGTTGTATTTTAGCTATTACATTGCTAATTTGTAATCATTGTAAGCCTTATTAATTTCTAAGGCATTTTTTCGGCTCTAAACAATAGATAGTTCGAACGCGAGGCAAACATTTTGTATATTTATCACCCCACTTGCCGGGTTGTCACAGTAAGATGCCAAATCAAATTTCTCACATACAAACAAAATAATAATCAACCATCTAGTAACAAAATAAAAAATGAAATTTTCTTTAAAATATTTATTGATAAATATTATTAATAATAATTCTTTTTAAAAATATCTTCAAGTCAGTAAATTTATTTTAGCATGGTAAAAAAAAATCTGGCGAGCAGGTTGCTAGATTAACAAAATAGATGTATCATGACGGACTGTGACACTGACAGGATCATAGAGAAATGCATTAGAAATTAATAAGTAATGAGACCTACAAATTAGCCCTTCTAGTCTATAGCTAAAATACAACATAATGACAATGAATGATAATGTCAATGATAATGCATTTTATAAATTAAAAACGTAAGTTCTCACGAGAAAATTAAAATTCACTGTGAATCCTGTGAAATAATAATTAGTATACGTTTAGAAAATACAGGATTATCCAATGAAACTTTACTGTCACTTTACTACACATGTCGTAGCAATGAAAATAATTCTGACCGTCTATGTCTATGTTTAGTATGCATTATTGAATTATTGTTGACTATTGTCTATTGTGAATTCGGGTCGGTAGTAAGAAGAAGTAGTAACTAGTAGTAGTAGTCAGGGTTAAATAACAATAACAGTAACAGTGAACAGTAGTAACAGTAAAACACCATTTCGTTTAGCATCGCTCTCACTCTCACACTCAGTTCAGCAATATCACTAACTTACTAACTTATATTAGAATTATAATTTATAAGGTAATTTTAAAGGATCAGACGTGGATGCCGATGGTCCTCATTTTTTAAATTTAATTTTAAAAACATAAATCTGACTTTTGAATTTAACAGAACACTAACTAACACTTACACTGGACACATTTTTAATTGTTACACATCACATAATAATAATAATAATACTAAATACTAATACAGTTAATTGTTAACAGTTAATACACATTATTACATTCCAATAACTTTCACCATGCCAGAACTCTGAATAACAAAATCTTGTTTTAAAAAACGCCACACCCAGAGTTACTCTGAGAGTATCAACAAAGCCAAGTATTGAAACCATAAGATTTTCCGATAGCGACTCTGCGCTCACCCCACAACTTGATACGTTTCGCTTCTTTAGAATTTCCTTATTTTTCATTTTGTTGTGGGGATGTTACTCTGTCCTATTTAAAAAGCATAAATATAACACTCATATTTATACAGATCAATATTAACTTATAAAAAATAAAAATAAATCTTCCGAGAGGATGCTTGTTAAGAGTTGAGAAATCTATAAATACATTTTAGTTAGTAGGCTACCTGTATTCTATGACTATGGCTATATAAATTATAATATTTATAATGTACACAAGATTTAGGCTACGCGTGATAAAGTAAAGTTAAAGACTTACTACTTACTAACCTAACAATAACTTTAACTTAAACTTAAATGCTTAACTAAATATAAATTTGCAACAAAATTCAAATTAAAAAAATGTTCTCATCTCTACATCTGCAACCCCCTTTTTCTTTTTTTTTCTTATTCTTAATAAAAAAAATAATAATTTAAAAAATAAATAAAAATTCTCTAAATTTAATATTAATGATTATAATAATAATTTTGAATAATACTAAATACTGATGCTAAACTTGTACTTAGAGTTGTATACTGAATAATAATGTATAGCTTATCTTTGCACTGGTTAACTTGGGACAGCTATTTAATTTACCAGCGCCAGCGTACACATTCGCGCGTTGGAACGATTTCCGAAGAAAGGCAATTCAAGGAAACTAGTTAAGATAACGGTTAATTTACATCGTGTCATCTGTATAAATATACGTATAAAATTATGTTTGTCTGATTGTCATGTAAGCCTTAACACACCTTTTATCTTTGGAAAATATTTGGGTACACGAATTAAAACGGACCCAAGGCTGTGCTGCACTGTGCAATCTGTAAATTTCAAAATAACTGTTATTTTCAATCTGGATAATAATGATATATTTGTTATTTTATAATATATTAATATCACGTTTGGTCAAGATCCTTGCGTTTTACCAGTGCCAGTAGCTTAAGCAGTGGCGGATTTAGCTATAGGGCAGGGGGGAAGCTTGCCCCCCCCCCCCGCGCAGGAGCGGCGTTTGGGGGTGGCAACTGGGGCGACTGCCCCAGGCCCCGCGCTTAGGTAGGCCCCGCGTTTCGGTCCTGAACATGTCTCGTCCTGGTTAATAGCCTATACATGTAGAACCAAAGAGTGGATGGTAGAACGTATGCTGGAAACGATTGTAAAGAAACGAAAGAGGCACTCTTGTAATCCTTTTGCAATTATTTTGCAATATGTCTGCCAATAAATTACATTTTAAATCACGTCGTAACCGGCACGTCATTTTTCGATAAGAATAAACCGTTGTTTATAGACCAGAGAAAATAATGAACTTGTAATAATTTAATAAAAAGGTGACACGCGGTATTAAAATTACACAATAATCAAGATGTTTCATATTTTTAAATACCATAGACCATAGCATACTGGTGCTTGGCGATCTTTACTATTACTCTGGCCCCGCGGGGTCATTGCTGGCACTAGGCCCCGCGCTTACCTAACGCCGCCACTGCCCCCGCGCCCCTGTTGTGTCTAAAAAATGGCGCCCCTTAAGACGCACTCGATGAACACTAAAAAGATGTCATTAACGCAGAAAAAAGAGACGTACTTCACTGTCTTGGATACACTTGTAACACAAATAGATGATTGATTTAATACATTTCAGGGCACAGTTATTTATTTCTATTGTATTGATACATCACAAATGTCGGAAAAATAAAGAATCTTTTTGAAGTTTTTGCAAAATTTACAAACTCGACATTAACCTTGAAGAAGCAATCGTTAAATATTATACCTTCAAAGATTTGTATGGATCAATACGTCCATCACTATCTAGTGATCTACGACTTAAAGAGGTTCTGCCATTCTTGACGGAAAAACAAATGGCATCATGTCTCCCTAATTTGTCAATACTCTATAAGATTTACTTGAATCTTCGTGGTAGCAATGATTGAGAATATTTAAAAAATATTTGCGCTCAACAATGACAAACAAATGTAGATCTATGTGTGGATTGGCATAAATTTCAAATGAACGTGATCTAGCTGAGAACGTTGACTTTGAATCAACGATAAATCGTTTTGCTGCAATGAAATCACTTAGAAAGGAATTTAAATAGGGATCAGGGACCAGGGATCTATATAAATTTGCATTAACAAGTTTCTTTCTTAGATCAATAAGTATAGTATTGAAATAAATTTACGTTACTATTTTGAAAACATAGATCTATCTGTTTATATTGTTGCTTCTGTTTGACTTGTTCGATTAATTGGAAAATTTACTAAACTAGCAGGCTAATAATTAGTATTTACTAGGGCTGCGGAAATTAACGATTAATTTCTCAATCAATCGTTAAAAAAGTTGAACGATTAAATTAAATTATTTTTGAGGATTAATCGAACCATCACTTACAAAAAATTGGAAGTCAAAAAGTAAAAAAAATTTTTTTTATTGAAATGCAGCTGATAAATAATACATTTCCTGAAGATTACACGAGCATTTTGGTTTTAAACTATTGACTGACTGGACTGTTCAAAATGTGGATAAACTTTGCATACCATGGTTCTAACACTTCGCCTACTTATCAATCAAATTGAAAATTGTATTTAAGCTATTGGCAGTTATGGAGTTTGACTTAGAGACGGAAAATGACGACAGCTCTTCTGATGAATTCCTGCGTTACAAAATAAAGATGAAAGTTCCTGAATCCATCAACCCTCTACAAAGGTGGAAACTTAATGAACACCGATATCCAATAATGTCATTTTCTGTCAAGAACGTTTTGTGAATACCAGTTACCTCAATTCCATGAGAATGATTGTTCAGCTCGGCTGGTTATATTGTCAGTTAGACCCGCTCATCACTTGAACCAAATAATGTCAACACACTTGTCTTTTTGCGTAATTGGTTAAAAGATGACATATAAAGGAGACATTCTTTTATTATTGAGATACTCAATAAAAACGTTTAATAAGTGTTACTTATTACATCATAAATTAAAATGTTTGGCTTTAATCGAAATTAACGATTAATTAATCGCTAACTTTTCAAAGTTAACGATTTATTAATCGTAGCCCTGGTATTTAAGCAATGCTCGGTTATTAATAAAATTTGGTGACGCCCCCTGAAATTCCCCGCCTCCCCCCACGCAGACAAAGCTAAATCCACCACTGAGCTTAATTAAGCTTTAAAAATTTGTATATAATATATGGGAGGAAAAAAGACATTAAGGACCCACGGGACTCAATCGTTCAACAATTAAATTTTGAAAATCAAAATATTTTCTTCTGGATCATAATAGATAGGCCTATATATATATATATATATATATA
>MUZC01002217.1:389636-401662 GCA_002072015.1 Radix auricularia
TATATATATATATATATATAAGTATAAGATGACGTTTTCAATGGCTTCACGCGTGTTACGATATTTGAGTGCAGCGTTACACTAAATACATATTTAAATGACAATATTACCACGAAACGGAAGTGTTTAATCTTAGACTTTGGCCAAATATAACTCTTCCTTTTAATTTTTACTTCACATTTTATATGATCAACACAACAGCCCAAGACGTGATTCGTAATAAAAATGAGATTTACAAACAAATATTATTGAAAAGTATGATAGTGTAACCAACGCAAACAACGTAAATGACGTCTCGCACCTAGAGGGGAGGGTAATTTCTTACAATTTATTTTATGACGTTTTACATTGCTTCACGCGTATTACGATATTAGAGTGCAGTCTTACACTAAATACATAGTCTACTTAAAAGAAAAAAATGTGATTAGAAAATGCCCTTTTTCAAATATTGGAAGGGGGTGTCTAAGTTTTTGTCACGAAAAAGGGGGAGGGGAGCGGGGTAAAAAAAAAATCGGCCAAATCGTGTGACGTCATTTAAGTAGTGCCTGCTCAGGACTGGAGCGTGGAAGTGGAAGGTGTTCGCTTGCGATCAAAGGGAAGTAGCCAATGGAATACAGGGCGTCCTTGGGTTACGCCAGTCCCAACTTGACGCTGTTTCGTGGTTATAAACCCCCCCCCCCCTTTCCGAAGTGTGTATCATGCCACTGCACTGTTCTAGAATTATATAAAATATTATGTTAAAGTGTAGGTTTTATAATTGGCCTTCCCTCAAATAGATTTACATATGATTACTTTGGTTCAAGGACAACGCTCTCCACCAGGGTCGGACTAACACGGAGAGAAAAAAATAAAGACGCGCAAAATTCATTTTTTGTAAATGAGCCATCCGAAAAATGATTTTTTATATAAAAAAAAAGAACTCTAAAAAATGAGACCATAAATTCTTTTTCAATAGTAGGACTATAACATATAAAATTACCCTAGCTAGCTACACAATCCCATGCTCGTTAGTGGTGGCCCAAAGAAACTTTACTTAAACGCTACTTCACTTGCCCCATAGGCCGTCATGGTCTGAAAAGGGGTAATTATTATTATTATTATTATTATTGTTATTATAAATAAAAGGCAATTAACTATTATATTAAAGAGCAAAAATTCGATTCATCTTATCTTATCTTACGCTCCTTCTATACAGAAGATTATTGTGTTTACGCTTATTTATGGTTTGTGTTTAGTCCTGCATTCTTATTACAGTTTTAAATATTGATTAAGTGTTTGTTTTTCTGGTTTCTTGTTTTATCTATACAGACGCTCTTTCTAAACAGAAGATAATTGCGTCCACATACCATCAGGGCCGGCTTTAAGGAATAGGAGGCCCTAGGCGAAGTGAATTTGGTGGCCCTAAATGTTATAGGAAAATAAATAATAAATTTGGAAATATTCTTGTTCGAGGCCCTCACTAATGATAAGACCAACCGAAGGCCCTAGACAGCTGCCTAGTTTGCCTATGCCTAAAGGCGGCCCTGATACCATGCTGGTCTGCTGGCAAGTGATGCAGCGTTCAAAGGCCACAGCTATGAGAGTTCCATGTATTACCCAGCCGCTTTCCTTTCCCTAACTAATGTTAGATACCCATTCGGAGCTGAGTGGACTCATGGGCGCCCTAGGCCCCGGAAACAAACGCTCAAATAAACTTGAATATTGTGGGATAACAGGCAAAAAAGTTCGACGACTCATGTCGTTAGAGAATTAAATGGAGCGGCGGCTACATCACACATGCTTTGATGTCAACATCAAACATCGCAAGTTAACAATTTCATACGTTCTCTTATGAGTTCTCAAATTTAAGTACATGTATTATAATTCGATTTAATTTTGATTTCTTGATAACTTAATTAAGCCAACCAGAGTCTGATGGACTACAGACCGCACTTGGAGAAGCATTGATGGTTTTAAAAAGTAAAAAAAAGTTGTAAAATAAACTGTAAGCCACCAAATATTTCAGTGGAAGTTTTTATTTAGTTTCCACTTTTGATGTGACGTCCCCTTTCATCAACCCCCCTCCCTCCCTCGTCACACATCGTCACAAAAGTGTGACCCCCCTCCCCCGCTCCACAAGGTGCGTGACGTCATTTATGGTCGGCCCCTAACTTTCAAAACTCACACTTACACCAGGTGGGAGTGGGAGATATCAAATCGGTCAAATATAGACCTATGATGCATTGCTTAGCACTCACGAGAACAAAGATATAGATTATAGATAGTTTAATACGATATTAAGCAGCTGGACTACAACTACTCAAATTTGGTTTTGTTCTGTCGTGATATGGTATGAGATGTTAACTCATCTCAATCTCATTAGTAAACTGATTCAGGTCAAAAAAATGATATTGCATTGCCAATAAAAAATTTGAGAAGTTCAAATTAGGGGTGTTAACGATTAATTGAATTTTAATCGTTAAATTTTTAAAAATTAAAGATTGATTAATCGTTAATATTGATTAACGCAAAAAATTGAAATTTATGTTGTCAGAAGTAACATTTTTAAAAAACTTACTCGTCGAAAATCTAAACAACACTGGAATGTGTCCCTTTATGTCATCTTTTAAACAACAACACAAACAGACATGTGCATTGACATTATTTAGTTGAAGTGATGAGCGGGTCTTTACAGTCTTATTGACAATATAACCAACCGAGCTGGACAATCGTTCACATAGCTTTAGTTGTCTCAGCTGACGTTTCTGATACTGTAGAAGATGCTTGGTTTGAACTAATTTGCAGGTGGGTGATATGTAAGCGAAGTGAAAGAACCATGGTAGCAATGTTCCCTTTAAGCAGCGCGGTTGCGCCGATATTTGACTGACGCCACGCAGGAATTTAGAATCGCCATCACCGCGCAGCAAATTTTGTTTGCACACGAATTTTTTTTAAACTTTGCACACGGACCAAAGTCATATAGACTAATCTTTTAGGGCGAGAAACAACGCTCTTTTACTCTCAAACCCAAAGTGTTAATTATTTTATGTCTAAATTTTAAATAAAATTTAATAAAATCAAGAGTTACTCAAAGTTACTCTGCATTTCGTGCACACAGTGACACGTATGCGCTCTAGCGCATTATTTTCTTTAATTCATGTGGTAATTATTTTATTTATCTTTTTAAAATACTGTTTTTAAAATCATTAACTGTTACTATCACATTTTATACAAAATATACTAATTGTGTAATGAAAACAATAAATATAGGCTAAATTTGAGCTTCATTATTTTTAAACTAACGACTATTTTATGATAATGATATAGACAATAGGCCTATAGTAAAATTTTAAATAGTAATAGTAACAGTAATGTCTTAAGAATTTAAATATAATATAATTACATACACCTACGTAAGTACGTACTTTATGTTCATTGTAGCCTACGGATGAAGGCATTATCATTAGCCGAAAGTTTACTGTCGTCTGTCGTGTTAGGGCTTAGGACTTAGGACTAGGCTGTGAGTACTGTGAGTGTGGTGTGGCTACACTGCACGCGAAATTCGCCAATCTAGTATACGCCCGTATCGTTTGAAAAAAAAACACACAAATGCGATGACAAGGTGAATGATAATGTGCATATTCTACATCAGCAGAGTGGAAATCTACTTTCATAAGTCAACATAATGGCGAACATTTTTGCCACATTGTCAAATTGTATGTGTGTAATTTATCATTTAATAAAAATAAACAAGAAAATGCTTTATTTTTATTAATTTCAAAAATTGTTTTTGATTTTGATTAGTTAGTATAATATTTATATTTATTCGACCAAATACAAGACTATACATTTAAGAAAAATAACATTACATTAAAACATTGTTATTAAATCCCTTATATTAACGTCACCGTCGTCTCTCTCTTGGTCCGTCCGTCGGCTCGTCCAACAGAAAAACAAGAGATTTGCTATCGACATGCTATCGAGCTGAAATTTTGCACATAGACTTGTATTACCCAACAATGCATTGTATCACAATTTCAGATCGATCGAATGTACCGTACTTAAAATTAATGCACTTTTAGATTATCTCTATATAAATGTGTGGTAGCCGTCTGTTGTTGACATTCACGTGTTTGCTGAAGTTCACTCCAACCATCGGTGTTTACACCTACCTGTCCCGGTTTGACAGCAAGAGTTAAGTCACGTTCAGCCGGTAAATGTTTTTGCGCTGTGCATATTATTTTGAATATATCAATACTTTTAGTTTTGTCTCATATATAAGGGATTTATAGTCAGAAGCTTTGTTTTTGCGGGTTGTTGTTTTTTCTACAATAGCCATGCGCGCCCGGCTGGCGTACCGATGGTCAAGGGTTCTAATCCATGATTTATCCACGTAAAGGCAAAGATTTGTTCCCGTGTGCTAGGATGTCCCTGAGTCCACCCAGGTTCGAAAGGGTACCTAACACTAGTTAGGTAAATAAAGGCGGCTGGGTAATGCGTAACTGTGGCCTGAGAACGCTGCATGAGTGTATCACTTGACAACAGACCGTCATGGTCTGAGGACGCAATTATCTTCTGTATAGAAGAAGCGTCTGTATAGTTAAGACACGTGTTAATAATAATAATAATTCACATTAAAACTTCATGATAAATCATGTGTTCATAAATCGCACTAGAATAATTATTAAAGTTAAGATAATTAAATTTCATTTTTTCATTTCAATAATCGATAATAAATATTCATTAAAAATAATTTATGTAACTTTAAAATACTTTTTAAATTTAAAAAAAAAATAATTAGATAAATACTAGTGATCCATATTTAAATCCATAAACTTTAGATTTTATTATTTAATTTATTACTTTTTAAAACACTTGACAATTACATACCCACACTTATATGAGCAGATGTAATTATATGACATATGATGGAACAATATTAGGTTTGGACCATAACATAACTAGATTAAGTTTTTCATGGCCAACTGTCATGGGAAATATTATAGTAATTAAGGTTTTTGCGATGTGTAAGTGGTTTTTACTAGCGCGCGATGCGGTGCGTATTGGATTGAGCACTATGACGTAATAGGAGAAGATGTGACGCGATATAGTGTACGTGTATGGGGACGGTTGATAGTCAATAGTCAGAGATGTGCTCTTTTTGCGTGCAGAACAACCTTGTTTGGCGATATTAAACTTATGAACGTTATGATGGTGTTAGAGTTACTTTGATTTATAGCCTGTCATTGTGTAGTCATACAATAACCCAGACAACGACGAAACACCAACTATACCTGTAATTGTAAATTTCAACTTCTCTGTTTCACATCTGTATAAATGCATTTATTACCTAGAGGTTTTGTATGGGTTCTAGGTAGCTCAGTGAAGGGTAAGAGAAGGAACCCCTATTTTATTATACATATTTGATCTAAGAAAAATTCCACTGTCACTTTGCTTACCATAAGCTTCAAAATCAACACTTTAAAATAATATTTGGCATTAACCAAGGCTTAAAGAATAATATTGTATATAAGTGTAATGTTTTGATAAAGATTATTTGGGGCACTTGATTCAGACATGCTTGCCATTGATACCAATACAATTTGGATAATCCCATAACTTTTCATAGACCTTGGCAATCTGTAACAGTATTTTTGTATTTGGTATATGTTCATAGACAAAACATTGCTAAATAGCATCGGTATCAGTTCTCACAAATTATTTTTGAAATTGTAAAGTGAGTATTCTATATTATTCTATAAAATGAAAATGAAAGAGATCAAAGTCCTAAGTCTGTTGACAGGAATCTGAAAGTATATAAGTAGGCTAATTTATTATTTTAACTAATACTAATAATATTGCAGACAAAGCAAACTATTTCACCTGTTATCACTTGTGTGAATATCACACAAAAAATTTATACAATATATTATTAAAATGTGTCCGATGAATGAAAAAAGCATATTAATTTAATAATAAATAATATAATAGTCCAAGTCACTGGATCTGGAACGCTGAGGAGCGATGTACGACAGTCTACAGCAGTTAGTTTAGTTGAAAAATCGTGTGTTGATGAGCGCTGTAAAAATATTTAATATGATGACGCCATTGTTTGGTGTGCATCGGTGCGCAAAATACAACCCCTATTATTATTAAATACTTTGCGTACATTTCAGAAAGTTTAATATTTCGTATTTATCAAAAAAGGAAAAGTTAGTTGGTCTTTTGAAAAAAGGTTGGCGCCGTAGGCGTCCAAAAAAAAGGGGCGCCACGGCGCCCCGGCACAATCTAGTTATTAAATACTTTGCGTACATTTCAGAAAGTTTAATGTTTCGTATTTATCAAAAAAGGACAAGTTAGTTGGGCGTTTTAAAAAGTTTGGCGCCATAGGCGCCCTAAAAAAAATGGGCGCCGCAGGCGCCACGGCACAATCTAGTATCTAATATTGATATTGTGTAGACAAACTCAGCGACAAACTAAATTTTTCAAATATAAATAAATAATACTGTGCTGCTTTCAAGATTGAATTTGAAAATTAATTACATTCTTAATTAAAAAAAAAAAACGCTAAAGAGATACAATTTTCACTAAAGAAACTTCTACTAATGAAAGTGATATTTGTTAAAATTTTTGAACATATTTAACTTAACCAGTTGTAAGGCCAGCCTTTCTTAGAGAGAAATTCATTTCCAAAATAATGCTTATTCTATTTAATGTTTAAACAAATGTTTTAAAATTCATCCTGAAAATTCATAAATCTTCTTCGACGACCAACTTCTTCGGTGACTCCAGCGGTTTTTTAGGCTAAGGAAACAATGTTTCATTGAATTTGAATGTATGAAATTCAACATTTTTCTCTCTCTCTACAAGATTTCGGTTTAATCACATATCCCTCTGGTCTTTACCCATCGAAACCAGTGGTCGAGGCTGGCCGCGGCCTGCACGAGGGCAAAATTTCAATTAACCTCATTCAATTTCAGGCTTTTCAGTGTTACTTTGAAAAAAAAAATAGGCCGCGTGAAAAATGTGAAAAAGAGAGCAGACTCTTTATTTAGGACGACACCACTGTTCGTAACAAAATACGGGCGGGGGTAAGGAATATATTTATATGTATTTTATATATTCCAATTCTACATGCAAGGATTCATGTAAAAAAGTGGTTGTTAAATGAAGCTAAACAATGAATATATATTGGCGAATAAAAAAACGGAAGTAGGTGATGTCTATATTAACATACAAAATGTGTCTTTGAATAGCGAAAAAGATACAGTTTAAAGGTTGTTGTTGCACATAGACAATGAAAACTAGATACGACCCGCGGTTGTACTCATAGATAGTGCAAAGGAAAAGGGGTAGGGGGCGGCCACAAACAGTACCGCGAACAAATGGAAACAACTCGAGTGAACGTTGGGGGGAACCGCCGAAGCATTTTTGGGAAGTATTTCGGACATCCAACGATTTCTGCATCGCTACCATACACTCCTTGAGTATTCAGGTACTGAGCGTATTGTTGAGGAGAGACTACTTTTCCGTCACTGAGAACAACAGAGCACGTCGACGAAGTCGTCCCAATGTTGAGAATCAAAGATTATAGCCATGTTGCGAAGTTGGAGAGCAACAACTTGGTCTATGATCTTTTCCCAGAAATATGCGACTGATTTAGACCTGGTGAAGGAATTGGTAAAACAATTAACATGGAACGAAGCTTATTTACCGTGTAATACATGCGAACAGGTTTTTTATGCTCGCTTACAAAGGGTGGGAAAAAAACGACATAAACATAAAAATTCGTACAAATTTTTATTTATAAAAATATTGCCGCTAGGGCTTGAACCTAGGGCCTTCAGCATGCCAGGCAGATGTAATAATTATTACACTACGAAATACATGTACTTGGTGAAGGAACAATGAAACTGAATGCAAAAAGCATTGCTGATCTAAGACAAGCCCCACCTCTCCACTACCTTCGCTTGCCAACCGTTAAGTGTGATTAGTTGACCCCAGCGAGGGTCATTCGTCATGCTCATTTGCACATACTGGCTTCTGTGAATTACTTTTTTTTTTTATATAGATGATGCGATATAAATTGAAGCATGCGCGCACGGGCGTATGCTAGATTGGCAACTTTTTCGTGCAGTGTAGCCACCCCCACCCCCGGGTCGTCACCCATTGTCACAATTTGACAATATATGACAAGATCTTGTAAAATTAAAATGCAAATAAAGTCTTAGACGTATACTAAAAATTTTTTTGGGTCCCTTGGCCCCAGAAGAATGGACATAATGAGTTCAATGCCATATCATATTGAAATATTGTCTATCAAGTTTTTAAAAGTTCGAACGACATGTTCATTTGAATCAATTTCATAATGAATATAGATAATAGATATATTTATCTATGTTTCTCAAGACCGTGTTAAGTTGAATGGGGAATAAAATATTAAGCGTTTACTGAAAGAGACTTTTTGGGGCCCCGTCCCCGAAGGAATGGGCATTAAGAGTTCAGTGCCCTATAGTGTATAGTATTTAAATATATGCCCTCAAGGTTTTAAACACAAAGTTTAGTTAAGATCCATCCATGAACTAGTAGCTAACACTTAAACGAATTTTTAAAAAATCATATCAGCAACAACAAAACAAAAAAAAAAAAATTACATTAGGGGACCCATGAGGTTTTTTTAATATTCCAGTTACCATTCCGGCAGCGTACTCAACAGCCTCCAGAAGTTTCATGGCTATTAATTAAAAATAACGCTTTCTTTAAACCAAACCAAGTGATTTAATTTTTAAAAAATGAGTTCTGTGAAGAAGAACGCCTCTGATGATAACCAGGGAAGCAGCGGTGACAAGCCGGCTTCATACGCAGACGTCAATCTCGATCCTAATGAACCAGGACCATATGAGTTACACTCGGCGTTACAAAGTAGAGTCCCCAGTCCAGATAGAAGCCCAACAAGGTATTTCTTCATAGTTGTGCTTTAAATTCTTTTAGTGGTAGGCCTATACCATTAAAATCGACTAAATTAAATAGAGTCGATTTTAAATTAAACTTTAACAACAAAATTATGATTTTCGGATTTGATTTGAAGTTTTTTAAAGTTAAAGTTATGATTTTTTACATTGTGGAATTATAAGTGAAAATGTTGAGGTAAAATATATTGGGAACTTGGACGATCTGATATCCAAGTCCCCAATGTATTTTACCTCAAAGACGGTCCACAAATGAGGATACCTGCCTGGGGGAGGGGGTAATCCATTTTTGACGATGTTTGACAAGGGGGGGAGGTGTTTGGGGCCGTCCATAAAGTACGTCACACTTTAGAGGGGAGAGGGGGTGTAAGAAAGTGTGACATTTTGTGACAGAGGAGAGGGGTGTCCGGCCATGTGTGACGTCACGGTGTTTTATGTTAAATTTTAATTTTTTTGTTAATCAAAAAATAAATTTTGTACTAAAGTGTGACGTACTTTAGGGGGGGGGGCGAGATTTGTGACGGGGGGGGGGGACGGGGGTATAAAACAGGGCAAAAAAACGTGGGGTACTCTTTCGACGGCCCCTCTCGCTAGTTNGGGGGCTATGTGACGTCATATTGGAGGGGGGTCTAAGATTTTGTGACAAAGGGGAAGGGGGGTTAAAATTGGCAGAAAACGCGTGGCGTCATTTATGGACGGCCCCTCGACACTTTAAAATTTTGTGACCCCCAATACCGCTGTTCGCGTCTCTTACTTTATCGCCTGTTTTTATATTGATTTTATTTTCAAGATCGATTCTTAAAATAAAACCATTGTTATTTCTTATTTGAGAATATTAATAAATATCCTTTATTAATAAACGTCTAACTTTGTGTAAACAGTAATTTGTGTTGCGTAGTTGTGTTTACAAGGTCCTGTTCACACTTCTATCATGACCTACATATGACAAAGCGAACTGGCCTCGTTACAATGATGTAAAAATAAAATTAGGAACTGCTTTTGAACCTTCAACTTTGGCTCATGACCAATTATTGATACACAACTGTGACCTATGGTTAATTCGTATTCGCACACGGCCACAACTATGGATTGAAACTGTTGAATATATAGTAGTAGTAACAGAGGCGTCACTAGGGTTGGTGTCACCCGGGGCGGTAGCTCATGGTGTCATTCCCTCACGATTTAACCCATAGAACTCCTCCGAGTTTTCCAGTGCCAAAAAAACGGGAACATATAATATAGAATTTTACAGTCTGGTGTCACCCCCATGATGGTGTCACCCGGGGCGTCCCGCCCCCCACCGCACCCCCTAGTGACGCCACTGAGTAGTAAGAGTCATTAGAATAAAACAGATCATGTGAAACACAGTTAATTGATTTAATAGATGATCTGTCAAAAGGCTTAGATATGATAATTAATAGATACAATATGACTAGACTTCTCAAAAGCATTCAAAACTACTTTGAGATCTCAAGTCCCTTGCATTACATCATCATCACTGGATCCACGACATCCTTTTGGGTAGAGAGCAAACTGTAATAATTAATGGATCTTAATCAGCAACAATAGCGGTAACATTGGGAGTTCTACACGGAACTGTGCTAGGTCCCTTACTCTTTTAAAATCCTTTATATTAACTCGTGGTATCTTGAGCCCTTGATTGTTTGCCTGCTTGCCGAAAAAACTATGGATCGATTTTAACCCACTTGTAAGCTAGCGAGCTGAAATTTTTGCAGACAGACTCGTGCCGATGATAAAAATTATATATCAAAATCTCAGATCGATCGAATGTACTGTAATTAAATTATTGAATTTTTAGATTAAAAAAATATATATCTATAGTTATTTTATTCGTGCGTATTTTATTATTTTTTATTCAACAACCTTTCTGTCGCGCAATATGGCGCGTATTATAAATTATATTGACAATACTTATAAAAAATATATTCACGATCGGTGCGCTTTATTAAACATGTTTTACGAGACATTACTAAAATTTTGTATTTTCGGATTGTCTTGCGCTGCGCAATATAATGAAATTCCTTATACTTATGTCTCGTATATAAAGGATATATAGTATTAAAAAAACAACTTTGTTTTGTACGATTTTTAAAAGTAATTTATATTAGCAAACTCGCGCCCATAGGCCTAGCAGAAAAACTGAATTTAATAAGACGTACAAAGTTGTCAGTATGTAAAGTTTATCAATTAAAAAGTTACTACCGCCACCAATGTTCCCTTTAAGCTGCGTGGTTGAGTGGCCGCGCATTTCTCTGGCCGACGCCACGCAGTGGTTTAGAATAACCACACAGTAAATTGTGTAATATTGCAACAACAAAAAATGGATGCTTTGCAACTTTGCTCCCGACTTTTTAAAAAAACTTTGCACATGAACCAACGAACCTTACGGGGAACATTGGCCGCCGCCTAGCATTCAAGCGGCTGGGCTCTGTGACCTTACTGAACGTGACGTCATTGATGTTGACATTTTGTTTCAACGTTCAGTTTACTGTTGTTTTAGTTTATGAGTATGATGAATACATTAACATTAGGGATAAAAGTTGGTAGATAACAATAGTATTTTTTGGTAGTATGCTGTTAATCACTGTTTGAAATGAGGTGATTGGTTGGTATCTAGGTTGAATTCTATAGCCGTCATGACCGCGAAAATTAGGCGGCGTCTTGGACGAGTACCCGCGAAGCTTTTTCCAACAATATTGACAGCCCCAGTTACAGCTCCGGCAAATCCGGAATTCGACCATTTTTACAAATCCGGCTAAGGCTTCCGTAGAATTTCACTTTAAAAATTTGGCTGGCCAGTATAGCCATAAAATATATTTATAGCGGCTCCGGAAATCTCCGGGATCCGGCCATTTTTGCAAATGCGACTCTGGTTTCGGCTCCAGACGGATTTCACATCATAAATCTGTCCAACTCCGGCTGGATTTAAAAAATTAGAATCCGGAACACACGTAGATACGAAAATTAAATAGATTGCAGACTTACACATAAAATGCATATTTAATGTAAAAAAATATTTGAAATAAGCTTATTTACAATTATAAAATACGGCGGGGG
>MUZC01002217.1:410521-456708 GCA_002072015.1 Radix auricularia
GGGGGTGACACCAGACTGTAAAATTCTATGTATTCTCGTTATTTGGCACTGGAAAACTTGGAGGAGTTCTATGATTTAAATCGTAAGGAGGTGACACCATGAGCTACCGCCCCGGGTGACACCAACCCTATTGACGCCTCTGTTTCTAACTGGCATTTGCTCTTTAGGAAAGAGTGCGTTGCAGTCATTTTTCACAAAACTGTTAACGTTTCCGTCGAGGGGGGTCCCCTACCAAAAGTCTAGGGGACCCCCCCCCCCGCGCGCTACCCTGTCCCGCTTTGCGCTCCGGAAAATCTGGTCACCTTAGATTTGATAAGAAAGACATAGTCATAGACTGACATAGTCATAGACTTAAATTTGATAAGAAAGAAAGACATAATCATAGACTGACATAGTCATAGACTTAAATTTGATAAGAAAGAAAGACATAGTCATAGGCTTAAATTTAATATTCCAAATTACTTGTCGATTGAAAATTCAAACGAGAACTGTTAGAATTTAGGCCAAAATTTCTACCAAAGCTTTAGACCTGAAAAGTGGCCATCCATATATTACATACGCAAGCAGGGGGGAGGGGGGGTCTTCGAAAATGGCATTTTGCGTATGGATGCGTACGGGATGGAGGGAGCGTCTCCACTGAATGCGTACATGCGCACATCAAATTTAATTTGCATAATACTAACCCTAGTTACGTAAACCGCTCAGACTACAAACGGCATTGGTGGCTGACTGAGTCAAGAACGATATGCAATAATGTTTGATAATTTAATGCTAAGGAAATTTTGAACTTTTTATTACTTAAAAGCAGGGCTGTTATCGATTAATTTGAATTTAATTATTAATAGTTAACTTTTGAGAAATTGCCGAATAATTAAGCGATAATTTTGATTAAAGCTAAAAACAAGTTTATGACGTCATTAAATTGAAAATTTCAAGGGAAATAACAAAATCAGGCATTTTCAATGGCATGTTTATTTAAATATAAGTAGTTCAATATAATATCGCTGAATTTAAATTTTGTTATTGTTTATTAATTAAAAACAATGTTTAATTTTTTATATCATTTTTAAAAAATAAAAACAGCTTATTTTAAAGTTTACACTTTAAAAATATTTTTTTAATGGAGAAGTTTGTACGTTAAAAAGTAAACTATTATTAATAATTCATTATTTATTAAAACATTCATGGACTTTCGTAGCACATTGTAATTATTTTTTTATAATGCTTATTTTATCGTTTAAAACAAAATTCAATCGATAATTTTTTTAAAACCCATTAATTGAAAAATTAAGCGTTAATATCCGCAGCCCTACATAAAAGTAATAAATATTTGGTTCAGACTGATTTATATTTCAATTTCTTGAAATTAGTTTTTCTTTCGCCCACCTTTGTCTCAGCCTTTATATAAACATAACGGGATGTCGGTTTCATTGCTCATAATTTTATATTTTATTTTTAAAAACTCCCGTCCATAAATGACGTCACGCAATTTTGGCCGATATTTACCCGCCCTTCCCCCCCCCCTCGTCAAAAAACTTAGACCCCGCGCTCCAATATAACGTCACAAAGCTTTAATTGACCCACCCCCCTTAAAAGCTTATTGAAAATTATCCGGCAATTATTATCCGGCATCCTTCCGTCTCGCGAGACGATGGTGCATCACCGTTGGGTTGGGTTGCATTTCCTCGCGTGACTGTGCAGTCCTATCCTTGAGTGACAGTCTTTGCCACAGTTTTTACACACGAGTTCTGTGCTTCCAAATGTTTTGGCCTTTCTCCTAGCTCTTCTGTCTGCAGCCTCCTCCATTCTTCGCTCCTCGGCTACTATGACGCCCTCTTTGACAACTGTGCGCCACGTAGATCGGTCTTCTGCCTTACACTCCCAGTCACTTGTATGTATTTTGGCTGCTTTCATGTCCCTTTGACAGACATCTTTAAATCGCAAGCGTGGGCGACCTGTTTTCCTCTTTCCTGAAGCAAGTTCACCATATAGGAGGTCCTTCGGGATGCGGCCGGGGCTCATTCTTTTGACATGTCCTAGCCACCTCAGGCGTCTTTCACTAAGAATTGAGAACATGCTTTGGGTATTGGCACGCGTTAGTACCTCACTATTAGGCACTTTTTCTTGCCATTTAATACCAAGGATGCGGCGCAAGCATCTCAAATGGAAGCTGTTAAGCTTACGCTCTTGTGATGTATAAGTGGTCCATGTCTCGCTCCCATATAGTAGTGTACTGATGACACAGGCTCGATAGACGCACAGTTTGGTTTTCTCCGTTAGCTTGGTGTTTTGCCAGACCCGCTTATTTAGTTTAGCCATTGTTGCGGCTGCCTTGCCAATTCTGCTGTTTATTTCTTCTTCAATGGACAGTGTATTGGAGACCTTGGATCCCAAGTAGGTGAAGCTGTCCACAACCTCCAAGTTTTCATTATCGATATTTATGGTAGGAGGAGGTCGAGTGTCTTGGGCCATGATGTTTGTCTTTTTCAAGCTGATTTGCAGACCAAATTCTTTGCAGGCATTGGAGAAGCTTGACACGAGTTGTTGCAAACCAGATTCTGTATGTGCTGTTAGTGCCGCATCATCCGCAAATAGTAGCTCTCGAATTAGGACATCCGTCGTTTTGGTCTTGGCTCGGAGGCGGGCAGTGTTGAAAAGTCCTCCATCAGCTCTGGTATGTAACCAGATTCCCTCACTGCTATCCTTGAATGCGTATCGAAGAAGTACAGAGAAGAATATTGCGAAGAGTGTTGGTGCGAGTACACAACCTTGTTTAACTCCGCTGCTGACAGGGAAGGCCTCTGACTTAGCTCCATCGAACTGTACTGTGCCAAGCATATTTTCATGGAACTGTCTGATGATGGCAAGTAGGTGAGGGGGACATCCAATTTTTGCCAGTATTTGGAATAGCCCGTTGCGACTGACTAAGTCGAAGGCTTTTGTAAGGTCCACAAATGCAATGTATAGTGGCATCTGCTGCTCTCTGCATTTTTCCTGGAGCTGTCGTATGGAGAACACCATGTCTATGGTAGACCGACCGGACCGGAAACCACACTGAGATTCTGGATAGACGCGGGATGCTAGGCTTTGTAAACGTTTTAGTATAACGCGGGCAAAGGTCTTTCCTACAATACTAAGGAGTGAAATGCCGCGATAATTATTGCAATCACTCCTATCACCTTTGTTTTTATATAGTGTCACTATATTTGCATCCTTTAGGTCTTGGGGGATGTAGCCCTGTTCCCAGCAGAGGGACAGAATCTCGTGCAATGGTTGGAGTAAAGCTGTCTTGCCACTCTTTAGAACCTCTGGTGGTATTCCATCATTCCCAGGCGCTTTTCCACAAGCTAGACTGTCAATTGCTTTGCTCAGCTCTTCCTGTGTGGGCACGACATCAAGTTCTTCCATGAGTGGCATATCTGGGATGTCATCTAGAGCGGTGCTGGAGACTGTGGTAACTGTTGAATACAATTCCAGATAATGCTCAACCCACCGTTTTAGCTGTGCTGCCTGGTCTTGAATAATTTCTCCATTTTTGGACTTTAGGGGAGCAGCTTTTGACGTCAAGGGGCCCGTTGCCTTTTTGATGTTTTCGTACATGACTTTTGCATTGCCCATGTCTGCAGCTGATTGTATACTGGAACAGAGCTTAAGCCAGTAGGTATTGACACATTTACGTGCAACCTTTTGGGCAAGTGACTTAGCTGTTTTTAAAGCATGCAAATTGTCAGGTGTAGGCTTTTCCTTGTAAGCCATAAGAGCTTTCCTTTTTGCTTCAGTGACGGGTTTCATCTCGTCCCAATGTTCATCAAACCAGTCCGTGTTTTTGTGAGATTTTTTGCCAAAGGCTTGTATTGCGGATGTATAGACTGTGTCTCTCAGTTGCGTCCATTTGGAGTCAATGGTGACGCATGGGGACATCTTTGAGAGACTTTCCTTCACCTTGTCTTTGAACAGCTGCGCTATCGCAGGGTCTTTCATGCAGGAGGTATTGATGCGTGGACTTCCCTTTTTCTTTGTGTGGTACGAGTTTTTCCTCATTATTCGTACTTTGCTGGCGACGAGGGAATGATCCGTGTCACAGTCGGCACTGTGATAGCTGCGAGTGAGTAGGACGCTAGCTAGTTGTGCACGCCTGGTGATAATGAGGTCCAGCTGGTGCCATTGGTGGGATCGAGGGTGTCTCCAAGATACTTGATGTATATCCTTGCGTGTGATTGAAAATTACCACGTTTCAAATTACAACTTTGTCATTGAAATATGTATTTAATGTTAAGGCTGCACTCTAACATTGTAACACTGGTGAAGCCATTGAAAATGTAACTAATTAAATTTTAACCAATCAAGTGGAACTTTTATTTTAAGTAGGGCATTTTGATGTCATTTTGATTTCTTAAACACCACCTCTCCCCCTTGTCTTACATCGTCACAAATGCGTAACCCCCCCTTCCCAGGCGTGCGACGTAATGTATGGATGCCCCCTTCATGCAGTGTTGAAGGCAATAAAATTTGAATGTGCTATTGTATTTCTTCAATAATTTCAACATGAAAACCACGATGTTACAAAAAAACTTCAAAGGGGTCGTCCATAAATGACGTCAGCGATTTTTGCCTATTTTTACCCTAACCCCCTTGTCACACTTCGTCACAAAAATTTAGACCCCCCTCCTCAATATGACGTCAAAAAGCTTTGAACCCCCCCTCGCCCCCACGCTACCAAAAAAAACAATATTTTCTAAATGAAAATTGATACGTCACAAATTACTTTCTATCATTTAAATAGTATGTATTTAGTGTAAGGCTGCACTCTGATATCGTTAATACGTGTGAGGCCATCATGAAATAAATTGCAAGCAATCAAATATTTTTAGGGGAACTTTTATTTAAAGTTGCGCATGTTGATGGGACGTCATAGTTCTTAAACACCCACCCCACCCTTTTCACACATCGTAACAAATGCGTGCCCCCACCCCCTTAGGCACGTGACATCATTAATGGACTGCCCCAAAGAGTATAAACAATGTGTTTGTCCCTGGCTTAAAATTATTTTTTGAACCGGTAAGGGGGGTACGAATTTGTACGTACGCATTGCGGGGGGGGGGATCCCGAAAATTTACGGAGTGCAACAGGGGGGAGGGGGTACGAAAAATATGACTTTTTTGCGTACTAATATATGGATGGTTTCAAAGGAACTGATGCATGTGTCGAAAGTGGCTATTTACTAATAGTTTTACACCCCTCATTGGAAGATTAACAACTCGATCTTCATGCGCCCCATTTAAATTTCTATTTTAAAAAACCTGAGTAGACTCCCTTATCAGTGGCATACCAAGGAGAGGGGATCCAAATTCGAAATTTACTCCTGACCCCCACTTAAGGGACGGCCCCCAAAGAAGTGTCCGAAATGTTTACATTAAAAATTACGCCACCGCCATGTATGGGGCCGTCCATAAAGTACGTCACGCTCCAGAGGGGAGGAGGGGGTGTAAGAAAGTGTGACAGTTTGTGACAGGGGGGTGTCCGGCCATGTGTGACGTCACTGTGTTTTATGTTAAATTTTAATTATTTTGTTAATAAAAATATTTTTGTTCGAAAGTGTGACGTACTTAAGGGTGGGGGGAGGGGGTTGAAATTTGTGAGAGTCTGTGACAAGGGGAGGGAGGAGTTAAAAATGGTCAAAAATAGCGTGACGTATTTTATGGACGGCCTCCATGCAGCCCCCCCCCCCCAAAGAGGCCAAGCACGACGGCGCCCCAAATCCCTAGATACACCACCGCCCCTTCTCTTTGCGAAGTGCCTAGTCTGTAGATTCATACTCATACTCACAGGCATGAACTTGCGGATAAATAGTGTGTATGCTTGTAAATTTCTTGCCCCTTGTGTGGCCTTTTCTACTATTCAAAATGTCAGCAATACTGAACACTGAAACGTAATCCCAAATTTTATTTGAGAGTACTGAATTTATGTTCTCAATTCAATATATATATATATTCATTATTTTAAGTAGGGAGTAAAATACAGTAGTACCTCATTATACGTCTGCTTTAGAATAAGACCAAGTTGGTATACGTCCTGTTTTGCCGCAAGACTTTTTGCTTGGTATACGACCTTTGTTTGGAATACAACCTGCGTCACATGGCGTTTCCATAAGTTAGACCGCCCTCCATGCTGATATCAAAAAGCTGCTCCCAGACCCCCCCCCTCATAAAAGCTGTATCTTCTATTTGAAAATAAGTATGTTTCAAGTAACTTTATTGTCATTTAATATTGTATTTAATGGTTGCATTCTTATATCAAAAAAGCGCGTGAAGCCATTTAATATGTCATTAAATAAATTGTAAGCATGAAAATATCTAAGTGGAACTTTTGTTAAAAGTAATGTAACTGTTATTATACACCACCCCCACTCATCACACAATGTCACAAATATGTGTTACTTCTTCTTATGTCAATTTTAATTATTTATGCATATTGCGGTGTTAATTAACGGAGAAACTTGAATATTTTCATAGTCTTGTCTTAATTCAAATTATTTGCACATTACTTTAATTGGATAGCCGTACCATTTTATTAAATAACAGTATTTTTAATGTGTACTACTTTAAAGCAATAAAAACGAAATAAATTTAATTTTTAATAATTCCCTTACAATACTATTATGAAAACTGAAATAGTAACCTAAAATACTAATTGCAAGTAAAACACAAGCTTGCAAGTTTGAACCACCATGTCATATAGGCACTTGTTCGTGAATCATTCTGCGCATGTGGAAATTTCACGCAAAAAAAACATATTTTCCGCCCAGCGGTGACGTGTTTTTGTGTGTAGTTTTCATTTATCTATTACGTATACCTATTGATTTTCCAAACAAAGCGATACTTTTTTTGAGCGAACTTAAACTTTTTAAAGAGTTTGCGAAAGTTATAACAATCAATAATACAAATGTTATGCGACCAAAGTTTTAATTAAGACTCGAAATTATGAATATTTCTGTTTCACCATTATTTTACCCTTCAAAAGATTAAAGGGCGGTTTTCGGAAATGGCGGTACATTTTAACTGCCCACAAATGCCGCGCTCAAAATTTGTGACGCCCGGGGCGCACCGCCCCCTCTAGCCACGCCACTGGTCTTAAGAAAGTTAATTTAATTAGAGGAGCGGAGCAGCCAGGGGAAAATGGTTTGGATCACCATGGAGTTTTAAAAAATGACGTCACGCGCCTATGGGGAGGGGGGTCCCCAACTTTGTGACGAGGGGGAGAGGGGAGTTTAAGAGTTGTGACGTCACGTCAAAACACGCTATTATAAGCCAAAGTTCCACTTAAATATTCCATTTCTTACCATCTATATTATTACGTTTTGCACGGATTACCGTGTGTTACGATATCAGAGTGTAGCCTTACACTAAAAACATACTAAAATAACAATGAAGTGATTTGAAACATGCTCATTTTCAAATAGACAATACCAGCTTAAGGTGGGGTGTCACAGCTTTTTAGTCATATTTTTTGGTGGGTGGGGGCTAAGTTTTTGTAACGATGTGTGACTAGGGGGGGGTGGGTTAAAAATCGACCAAAATCACGTGACGTCAATTACGGACGCCCGTAACTGACAATGCTATACAGGTTTAATTTTCAATTAAATTTGAGTTAAGTATAACATAAGTGCGGCAAAAAAGTCTTTAAAATTAATAAGACTCACAAAATAGCGCTGTAATAGCGATTTTCAAAAAAAATTAACGGTCAAAACGGCCTCAGACAAATCGGCCCTGGATTAATATGTGTTAATGGAATGGTCGAGTGGTAGTGCGCTCGACTGTCGTACCGATGGTCAAGAGTTCAAATCCATGCGAAGGCGAGGATTTGTTCCCGGGGCCTGAGGAGTCCCCGAGTCACCCAGCTCTGAATGGGTACCTAACTAGACAATAGTTAGGCGGCTGGGGTAATGCGTGGAACCCCTATAGCCGTGGCCTGTGACCGCTGCATCAATTGCCAACAGATCATCTCTCATGGTCTGTGGACGCAATTATCTTCTGCATAGAAGGAGCGTCTGTATATCTAAGATATTCTATATTCTATTTTTACTCACCAATTCAGTGTCCGTTTTAGTTCACAAATAATAATAATAACATCACAAGAAAGAATTTAATAATAAAGTTTAACTAGATCTATATGGTAGCAAGTCACAATTGTTTGTTGAGAAGAAATAATATCATAAGGTCACAAGAAATAATTTTACAATTAGTCAACTTTCTTAAAAGGTGAATAAATTTAACAAAGGTTAAATTTAACATAAAATGAAAGAAAAAAAAACCCATAAAGAATGTGAACAATTTGCCTGGGGCCACTTTGACCGGTGCCGTTTTGACCACGGCCGATTGGTCTGGGGCCGTTTTTACCGAAGCCGTTATGACCGTTCACCCTCGGCAACCATGCAAATCACTATAATTTATCTAAATGTGTGGGTCTCTCTAACGTGAAGACATTGTTCGTAAAGGAAATAATTCATTTTCATTTTCTATACTTGTCGACGAGACAAATGACATTTCGGGCATTGAGTTGATGTAACTTGGTGTTAGATTTGTCAAAGAATAAAATTGAAAAATTATGGGCACTGAAGAATTCCTGAGATATATTCCAATTGTCTATAGTACAGCTGAAGGTTTAGCCAACACCATTATTAAAATTCATTAGAATTTGGATTAGATATGGCAAAGCTTGTTGGTTAAGAATACTGACGTTTTAAAATGGCAGGTAAAGAAGGAGGGATCCAAGCAATAATTAGAAAAAAATACCCAAAGCAGCATTTGTACAATGCAGTACACATAAACTTAATCTTGTCGTGAACGATTAAAATAATGTGAATGCTATAAGAAACACAATAGGAACAATTAAATCAATTAAAGTGTTTTCCGAGAAAGCAATCAGCGAAAAAAAACTAAATCAAAATGTTCATTTGCTATGTGAAACTACATGGACACATAAATATAAATGCTGGTGTATTTTTGCTAAAAATGTGACTGAAATTTTATTTACAACAATCAGTAATTTAATCAGTTATACTTGTAGATATAATTCTTTTGTATGTTTGATATGTGTACACTGTCTTCAATGTAATTAACTTGCGGGGAATTTAATTTAGTTTTATTGTTACAAATTTATGAAAATTTTCTCAAATGTAGGGGGCAAATGCCCCCTTGCCCCCCTGTATACGCCCATGAGTATGCGTGTCTGGGACTAAGTTCCAGCATATCTAACGCTGAGATCGACTATTTCTATAATTGTGGAAAACATGGACTTTATTTACTAGGCAAATGTTGTAAATTAGGTGAAATCTATTACAAAACAATAATTTAAAAATCATTGACAAATTGCGTTTGATCTGGAAAATAGAAAATAAGTTCTTTTTATTTTAGTATTAAGCAGTGTTTAAATTATTTTATATAACCTCGTCAATAAATGTATTATATGTAAATAACAATATGATTTTTTTCATGGGAAAAGATTTCCCCTCCGTTTCTTATGGAAAAAATATATTTGGTATGTGTCTAATTTGGTATACGCCATACACCTAAAGTTCTAAACGTATTAAGGACGTATACCGAGGTAACATAATAATGATTTTTAATTATCACTCTTTTCAGAAAAAAAAAGGATGTACATGTACTTGAAAAAGGGAAAGGAAAAAAAACAAAATCGGACTTGAATCAACAAGGCACCACCAAGAAAAAGGTATTTCTTGATAAATTTAAACAGAATTAGACATATAAACTGTAAGTAAGTAAGACTCGCCCGGCATGTACGTGAATAAATGATGTGTTTGCTAGTTAACAATTCTTGACGTATGTGTGGCCTTTTTTCCTCTTCAAAATATCAATGTATATGTTTATGTGTTTGGAATATATGCATTTATATCATTACAAAACATGGATGGTAAATACTGAACATTTCACTAATAGTATTAGTAATACCTAATATTGTTTTTATTTTACCATACATTACATTACACTATGTCCTCAAATTCAATTTTTGATTTTTCTAAAAAAAAAAAAAAATTATTTTTATTTCCAGTTTGATACTCGACCCAAATTTGAGCCCTTCTCTGATGATGTAAGAAGAGAAATAGAATCCTACCTGGCTGACCAAGCTGATTTTCTTAAGAGGATGGACAGTCATGTTGCCCAATACAAAGAATCAGTGGTAACTCTCAGAAAGTTGTTAGAGAAACTGAAAAAGTTTTGAGAGGATATTTGTGTATTTATTGAAAAACCAACCACAGTGTTAGCCACACCAGTAAAGACAAAATATTTATGTTTAATTACTCCTGTGGGATGGATCTTTCTTGTTATGATAATAGCTTAATAGCTCTGATTCTTACTGCATGGGAGTTGTTGAATGTTCATTTGATCCAGCTTTAAGCTCATCTCTTGATCCTGTCCCCACCACCAATATGTCTTAACCTCAAAATATCTAACATTATATTGTTGCTATCTTCTTACCATCATGAAGTTTGTTAGTTTTCTGGTCCATTAAATTAAAGCAATATTTTTTTAAAAACTAAAATCAAAATAGTATAATAGCGATAATGATTTTCTACAATTTTAATCCATTAAAGTATAATGATAAGTTGTTTTAAAATGTTCAAATTTATATTTGAAATTTTGTTTGTAACCTATTGACTATTGAATATCTTGGCAGTGTATAATTTTTGATTACTCATGTGACTATTTCACTATTTTGCTCAGTTGATCATTTGCATTGTGTAATAGTTTCCAGAAACTGAAAGGAATCGATTGTCTAGCCTCATGTGAGACAAGTAAGAAATGGGCATTTTTAAAAGTAAATTATATATATATATTAGGGCTGTTATCGATTAATTTAAATTTAATCGTTAACTTTTGAAAAAATACCGAATAATTAATCGATAATTTTGATTAAGCTAAAAATAAGATCTATGACGCCATTAAACTGAAAATTTTAAGGGAAGTAACAAAAACAGGCAAGTAACATTTTTTAAATTTAAATATAAGAGCTTATTTTAAAATTTACACTTTGAAAATCTTTTTTTTTTAAATGGAGAAGTTTGTACGTAAAAAAGCAAATTATTATTAATTATTAATAACTAATCGTTTATTGATAAATCGGAAAAGTTATTTTAAAACAACCTCTTCAATTTAATCGCTATTTTATCGATTAAAATAATTTTAATCGATACATTTTTACCGATTAATCGAGAAATTTATAGTTAATTTCCGCAGCCCTAATAAATATATATTTCAAGATATATTTAGCAAATGCATTGTTTTTAGAAAACAATTTAAAGATGTTTTAAAATGCACTAAAGATTAGAGAAGAATTTTAAATTGCATCAATAATATATGAACAAAGTCTATGCAGGAAGTTTTATGTTGTACAATTGAATTGTTCTACTTTCTCCCCCATGTTACAGGATGCAGGGTGTCTATAAATATCTTTATTAATAATTCACTGTACATACTGACTGGAATTAGGTACGTTAGCATTAGGTCCTACTCATACATTTCTGTTTTGTGTGTGCATATCTTTGTTTTCTACAGTGTATAGTTACTTCTGGGGGCTCAGTTGTGGTGGGCTATTTAAATTTAACACTTCACCAGATTTTATTCTCCCTGTTATAGCCACTATCCTATGAACTACCGTGTCACTTGTATGCCACCAGGGTATTGCCCATCTGTAAAAATTCATTTTCCTTAAATAATTTCTAGTCAATTACTTAAGTACTAAGCTGTAATTCTAGAATCCAGAAGTGCTTATTCTTTTTAAAAATGTGTGTTAATTGTTTCCTTTTTTAAAAAAAATTCCTTGCCAAATTACTTGCTTTGCCAAATTACTATTCATTATGGTAAACATTTAAAAAAATATTCTTATAGATGCCCATGAGTTGACCATATACGATAACTAGACATTGTCTAATGACCTATCAACATTTCTAGGGTGAACAGAAATTTTGAAACAATGATATTAAAAGTTTGTTAAAAATTGTACAAGATGAACAAAATATATTGAATTGAAAAAATTCAAAGCTGTATATTTTCCATATCAGGATCATTAGCTACGGTTCTAAAATGTGTTTTAAATTTAAGTTTAAATAACTGCCTTTTTACCCTTTTTGCTGATGGCGTTGTATTTTGTATTTGCTGCAGTGTAATAGCTTTGACATCTAATTTTCATAGAATTTTTATAAATGGTTAGGTATAGTGTCTGCATTTGCAATAAACTTTCAATTATGAAATTGAAATCACTTTTAATTTTATCTTCCATCTGAATTAAATTCAAAGCTAGAAGTTAATTTTTTACAGTTTGAAATGTTATTGTTTCTTATTGTTATTGCATTTTTTTTTTAAATTTGTAGCTAGGGATCCGGAAATTAATGAATAATGTCTCGATTTAGCAGTAAAAATTTTTATCAGTTAAAATTATTTTAATCGATAAAATAGCGATTAAACTAAAGAAATTTTTAAAAAATCTATATATTTTAATAAATAATAAATAATAGTTTTTTTTTGTTTTATGTAAAACTTCTCCATATAAAAAAAAGATTTTAAAGCATAAACTTTAAAATAAGAAGTTTTATATGGAAAATTATATTAAAAAAATTAAACATTGTTTATACTTAATTAACTGGGTAGCGAATTCAATAGTGTGCTTACCACACAAGTTGAGGGGTATGGATGGGATCGAGCCCACGTTAAAGCCACTATAAAAATGTTGAATAATGACTAACGCTAAGAAAGTCCTCCGTTGACCTGGAGAGGGATGGGCACCACCAGAGTCTACCATGCCCGAGAATGTTCTAATGGATTTTATTACGATCTCGAAATAAAATTCATTGACATTATATGATTATATTGAACTAGGAATATTTAAATATATCTCCTAACAATATTATAGTTTTTTTTAAAATTAATTACTTAAGTTATGGGCATTTTTTAAAAATTCCCTAAAAGGCCACAAAGTGTGAATGAAAACAACATAGTGAAAAAAGTGATTATGAGGTCTTTTAAAAAATCACTTTTGAACCACATGGGATAAAAAATGATGTTTATGTTATAGTTAATCATCAAACAATTTCTATACAGCTGTATTACTTTTATATTTTTAAAATTAATTTGAAATTTTCATCCAAGTGCCTCAACTTAATGGCATTATTTTTATTGCTATGTTTTAAAGATTTATACTGATTTTTTAAAATTCTTATAGTTATATAAAATATTTAGTTAAAATAAAACTTGTAATATGTTAGGTAACAAATAATAATAAAGTAAAAAGGTTGAGTTTTTAAATCAATTCAAACAACACAAATTTGTGTGTAAAAAAAAACAGTAAACCTTAAAGTAGGTACTCCAACTCAACATTTTAAATACATCTGACATACACAAACAGCATATCATCAGAAAAAATCTTGCTTTTAGATTTCCAATGACATCAAAATCATTCTTCTATCTTTTAAAGGAGAAAGGTTATGACAGTGAGTTCATTTTCCTCCCTATTTACTTTTGTAATTAATTCTAAATAATATGATAGAATTTTAGCTTTTCGAACAATATTTTGTTCATAGCCATGTAATTCATGAAAATAGAGCCCTGCAATATGGGGATACATTACTAACACATACTTAACCAACACAGTTTTATGAATTAATTAAATATGCATGCATTGCTTCGATACGCATTCAAGGATAGCAGTAATAGTGATGGAATCTGGTTTAACACCAGAGCTGATGTAGAACTTTTCAACGCTTCCCGCCTCCGAGCCAAAACAAAAAAGACATGTCGAATTCGCGAGCTACTTTTTGCGGACGATGTGGCACTGATAGCACACACAGAAACTGGTTTGCAGCAACTCGTTTCAAGCTTCTCCAACGCTTGTAAAGAATCTAGTCTGCAAATCAGCTTGAAAAAGACAAACATCATGGCCCAAAACACATGTTCTCCACCTATAATCCATATCGTCAATGAAAACTTGGAGGTTGTGGACAGCTGCACCTATTTGGGGTCAAAGGTTTCCAACTCACTATCCATCGAGAACGAAATAAACAGTAGAATTAGCCAGTCAGCTACCACAATGGCTAAACTAAATAAACAGGTTTGACGGTTTGGCAAAACATCAAGCTAACGGAATAAACTTAACTGTGTGTCTATCGAGCCTGCATCATCAGTATGCTGCTATACGGGAGCGAGACATGGAACTTTTCTACATCCCATGAGCGCAAGCTTAATAATAATAATAATAATAATAATAAAATGATAATTTATATAGCGCTGTATCCCAGCAAGGAGCCAGGCTCACAGCGCTTTACATGGAAACAACAATACATATATAAATAAAAAGAAACATTCATAGCGTCGCATCCTTGGCCTTAAAATTTAAATGGTAGGACAAAGTGGCAAATAGTGAGGTCCTGATGAGTGGCAATATCCAAAGCATGTTCTCAACCCTTAGTGAAAGACGCCTAAGATGGTTGGGACATGTAAAAAGATTGGGCCCGGATCGTATCCCCAAGGACCTCCTACATGGAGAACTGGTTTTGGGAAAGAGGAAGACAGGTCGCCCACGTATCCAATTTAAATATGTCTGCCAGAGAGACATGAAAGCAGCCATAATAAACAGAAATGACTGGGAATGTAAAGACCGATCTACGTGGCGCACAGTTGGAAAAGAGGGCGTCATAGTAGTCGAGGAGCGAATGATGTAGCAGGCAACAGACAGAAGAGCTAGGAGAAAAGCCTAAACATTTGTAAGTACAGAACTCGTGTGCATGTGGAAAAGACCATCACTCAAGGATAGGGCTGTACACCCATACGAGGAAATCCAACCCAACGGTGAGGCAACATCGTCTCTCGAGACCGAAGTATGCCGTTAATGACATGTATTTTTTATAAAACATGGGGGCATTAGCTACAAATGTCCACAAATACAGTTTTACTTTTTAAAAAAATAGCAGAGCTCTTTAAACCAACATTGACATAACCGTAAAATTTTCAGTACTAACAGAGAATGACCATTAAAAATTAATGTTAATTATAAAATACGCTATATTATATGCAGATCAAATAATTTAGTTTATTTTTATTTTAACGTGCAAGGGAAATCGATCAAGGCCAACACCGTTCACGTTTAAATTTTAAAACTTTTAGACTGTTAAAGTTAAAGCCTTTGCTATGAAATTTATATTACAAACCGATAATGCACAGCCATGGGGAAAAAACTTAACACGGCCGACACATTTTTACTTAATTGCAATACAATTTTCAGAAAAGACAGATACTATTTAATTGAAATTAATGTATATAAAAATATCATTAACTTTTTTTTTAAAATGTAAAAACCAGGCGTTCTCAGCCAGTGGTGCATGCACCCAGAGGCGTCATTAGGGTTGGTGTCACCCGGGGCGGTAGCTCATGGTGTCACCCGGGGCGGTGCTCCTAAATTAAACATAGTTTATTATGTATTTTCTGCAAGTTTCACAAGGGGGGGGGGTGCATGAACTTTTTTTTTTTTTTTTTTTTTTTTTTTTTTGTATCTGAAGGAGTGCATGGGCTCCAAAAGGTTAAGAACCAATGGCATAAATAATTATAAAATATTTGTGAGCGGAAAACCGCACACAGCCAAAACAATTTACACTTCAAATTGTTAAATTTAGCACCAAGAACGTAATTACAATAAAATGGTCAGTTTAAACAGATAAGTTCAGTGAAAATCAAAACAAATTAAAATACATTAAATTCAAATGCAGATTATAAAACTATGCATAATTATTTTAAAATAATAATATTATGACATGGGAGAAATTTTAATTTAAAAATAGTAAAACACGAATATAAAATTAAAATCAAAGTAAATAAAATAAAATTAAAAACAGCCATGATTAAATCTGAATGAGATAATGTAATTTCTTCATGACTTAAGTCTTAAGTCAGAAAATACTAACTTAAAAATATTTTTCCAGATTTCATGACAAACCCAAAAATAAACTCTACCACTACCAGAGTAGCATAGACAGCTTTTTTTATGAAATAGTCTATTAAAAATCGCATCACTCAACACTCTATCGAATTCTAATAAAGGTCTAACTCCCTTCTCTAATTTATTCTTCTCTGTCTGTTCCCTTTTCGGTCCCAACCACTATCTGATGTGCTATCTTAACACCCTTAATATATTCTCCAATGTGATCTTCTTGTTTTCTAAAATAGGTTTGGCCTATAACCATCTTAAGTTTTACTCACCAGACCTTTAACCTTAGCATAATTAAACCCAGTTAAAGCCTTGGTAAACTTAGTATTGGCATTGGGGCCTTTTAACAAAATATTATGAACAGGCACATAACCTGATTTGTCGTATCTATACAGACGCTCCTTCTAAGCCTTCTATACAGAAGATTATTGCGTCCACATACTATCCAGCGTTCACAGGCCACGGCTATGTTGGTTCCACACATTACCCAGCCGCCTTTATTTCCCTAACTAGTGTTACTGTTAGGTACCCATTCGGAGTTGGGTGGACTCAGTGAGTGACTCAGGGACACCCTAGGCCCCGGGAACAAATCTTTGCCTTCACATGGACTCGAAAGGGCACAATTTTAATACGAAAAACATATAGGCCTAAACCTTTACATTAAAAAAAATGAAATCACCATCATCTCATGATTTTAAATTGCATTCATAAATGTTTCAGGATAACACGATTTCCTTAATTTTATAATGTAAAAACATTTGAGAAAAGAGCTGGAAAAAAGTCGAATCTTTTAAGTTACTATAACATTAAAAACAAAACAAAAAAGGGGAAGTGACTTATGCTTAACATTCATATGATTTTTATTTTAGTAACCCGATGTTTCAGATCATTCAACAATTTCATAATGAAAACTGATACTGATGGAGTGATCAAGACTGGTACTGACATTTTTAGAATTACTGCATAATACTTAGTAACTCTAGTTACTTTCAATTTCAATACAGTTGGTCAATCCGAATACCGGTCACAAATTATTTGGTCTTTTGGTTTACTACACTACACTAATAATTAATTAGTCAATTTTATCGTAGCAGCAGACGACCCGGCCGGATGTTGCTAGCGTTACGACATGTCGTCAGTCATAGCGCTAGTCAGGAAACTAGTGCTACGACATGTCGTAACAGCAGATGTTGCTAGCGTGACGACAAGTTTGTCGTAACAGCAGACTATCCGGCGGTATGTTGCTAGCTAGCGTTACGACATGCGCCACTCTTTGCAGTAGCCACTTGGCTTGGAAAGAATTAAGTTGAAATAATATCTTAACAAACTCTTCTTTATATTGTATACGCCTTTAAATTATAATACGACATTAATATATCAGGGCTTATTTGTGTGTATTAATTCTAAAATCTAAATTAATTTAAATAAATTATTTGGCTAATTCCCAGTACTCTGACCGCAGCGTCGCGTCGCGTCTCTTCCGGTTGCTATGTAGGATAGTTGCTTCCCTTGAATATTGGTGTTTTCTTTTTTACTTATTACCTCCCCTTGCGGTAAAATGTAAATAAATTGTTAATTATCATCATTGGATTTGTATTCATGCGCCGCGAGAGGGGGGGCTCTCCTGTTCATTTTTTCCCAAGTATAAATGAGTATATTCTAAGAACTATTTGCTGTGCTCATTTAGAAAAGGAGTGCTGCTAATTCCTTGGTGGGCTTTTTTTCCCCCACCATTTGCTCTGGGTGCATTAGTAAGTAGCCATTTTTTGTTAGAATTTTCGGAAAATTGAAGATTTTAGGGTTTAGGTTAGGTATACCTTTAGAATTTTCGGAAAATTGAAGATTTTAGGGTTTGGGTTAGGTATAGCTTTAGAATTTTCGGAAAATTGAAGATTTTAATTTTAGGGTTTGGGTTAGGTATAGCTTTAGAATTTTCGGAAAATTGAAGATTTTAGGGTTTGGGTTAGGTATAGCTACAGAATTTTAATTGTGGCAGTAGTGATCTAGTGGGTGAATTTCTAAAAGGATTAAAAAAGTATATCCGCCCCTTCGTTGTGATTCCGATGCCTGATCGGTGAGTACCCATTTTTTCTACATTTTTAAAACTATTTTGCTTTTATGAAAAACGCTAAAAAATGCCCCTTAAAATATTAGAATGTCCCCCCATCCACCCTTATTTTTCCCCCTATGCTTTTCCTTTTTTTTTCAAAATTAGTGGGTAGCTAAAAAACTGAGAAATTTTAGAATCCCCGATTCCCTTACCCCTCTAAATTCACGCGGCTCACACTACTTTTCCGGCGGTCACGTGCCATAGCAACAAGATGGCCACCGCTATTGGCGGCGTGGTCAGAGTACTGGGAATTTACCAATTATTTAAATAGATTTAATATTGGTCTACCAATTATAAATATGTCGGCCGATTTTGCTTTACTATACTATACTTGTGTAAGTGATGCCGAGTATTAAAATTTAGCATACCGTAAAGTAAAGCCGTAAATGAAAATCCTCAAGAAACGATTCGCACACAATCGCAAGAATGTAAAATAATTTGTTTCGTGTGGAATAATAAAATATACCGTGTGCAGACTTGTCACTGGAAACCATTCCATTCATCCTTCAACTTCATTTTGACTCTATGACTATTACTATTGGCGTATTAGTATTGCTTTGTTCTCATTGATCGTTGTTTCATTCATAAAGGTTGGCCGTGTGCAAAATTTATTTAACTATTGGTTAAAATTAACAATTATTATTGAAAGTCAAAGCCGAAGTTTGTTGTGAGTCATAATTATTCATATGTCATCTAAGTCATCTAGGACTTGTAAACATATCAGTATAATTATAAGAATAAAAAAAACTTCATTTTGGCAAAAATGAATATCGGTAGACCCCTAAGATTTAATCAACGTATCTGCTTTTCAGATAAATAACAAAAATTATCAGCACACTCGTGATTTAAAAAATAAAAATAAATGAAATTTAAAAAAACAAACAAAACTTGTCGGCAGCGGGATTTGATCCCGCTATCAATAGTGTCATATCATTTACAAACTAACCCGACTATCCATTCGTCTAGCAAAGCTGTTGAGCAAATTCAATATTTTAAATTTATAAGTGTTTTTCATTTAATGGATGAATCTATATTTTTTTTAACCTTTAAAATTCATTAACTCTTAAAGCCCCAGAAGGTTTTCAATAAACTTCCGCCTCAGTCCCGTAAGGATTTCCCGTATTACAATCAACCGGTTATGAAATTAAAAAATTTGCGTAAAATCCATTTTTAATATTATTGTCATACTGACTTCATTTTTTAGGCTAAGAATGGTTATTTTACGCATCCAAAAGACCGTACTGAGTTTGAAACAATATTTACCTGTAGTTTAGTGCTATTATTTTATTAATAAAGTATAACAAAAACGTATCTTCGAAAAAAAAAGTTAAAACTACAAAAAAAAAACATCGCGAATCGAGCGATAACACTAGCGCGGGCAACGGCCGCCATTGCCGGAAGTCGAATACATCGTTTTTCAAGCATTGAAGAGCTTTTACTTTCTGAGATCTCATTTCTAACGAGATTTGTATCTAGGGACGCATTACTCCGCTTTAGGGATAGCGGGAAGAGATGCATTACGACACTTTGCGACTTTAAGAGTTAATAGGCTTACTTAGTAATCATGATATTTTATTATGAGAACTATAGTTTAGTTTGCAAGTATTAGTATTAGCATAATTGAAATGCAACTAATTTTTTACGACATTGTCGTAACAGCAGATGATCCGGGGGGGGGGGTCTGTAGCTGGCTTTACGACATGTCGTAGCACCAGCCACATCCCCCCCCCCCCCCCGGGTTGTCTGCCATCAGGCCATCACTTTGTCGTAGCAGTAGACACTTCGATGACTAATGACTAATACTAATAGTAATTAGTAATAGTTAACAACTTAGTTAACACTACTAATAAATAAAGAGGAAAAATAGTACATCAAAATAATCAAAGTTTGTTCTTATCTTAATAATTAATAGTTCTTTGATTCTTTAATCTTTATGAATATTAATTATTTATTGATAGAACACAGCACAAGTGTTATTTAATGTCCAATTCACCAGTCATCAAATTCTAAATACAGTCGAAACCGCTTAAGTCGACGGCGTCGGGGAATGAAAAATGGCATCGACATAACCGATGATCGAGTTAAAGCGAAAACCAATATGGCGGCAAAATATTAACATACGCTTGAAATTTCTATATGTACGTGTTGTGCGTTAATTAGTGATGGGACGATTAATCAGAATCGTATCGGAATATCGGGACCCTATTTCTTCACTCTTTCTTAAGGTTGTTAAGACCGTTCGTTTTTAAAGACCGTTTAAGTTTAAATATAACGCCGTTTTGCGGTGATTCCCAGATTGAGCGATACTGTGGCTTCGAAGCGACTTGCTTGATTTTCCTTACAAGCTACACAAATAAGTAACCTACACATCCCCTCATTGTCCCCGAACCATTCTCTTCTGGACTCGGAATGGTCTATTGTGACCTATATATGACTCATGACAAAGCGAACTCTTCTCTATATAATATAAACGTACACAAATAAATTAGGTACTCCTTTTGAACCTTCAACTTTGACATATTTTAATTAATTCTAACCAATAGTTAAATGGCTTTTGCACACGGCAAATTCTTATGAATGAAACAATGAGAACAAGGCAGTAGTACAGTACATGTAATGGTCAAAATGAGGTTGAAGGATGAATGGTTGCCAATGACAACAAGTTTACACACGGTACATTTTATTATTCCATACGATCCCCTCAGCTTACAATTCCTTCGGTAGCTTGATGCTAATAGGACTAACCAACATTAATGGTGTGGGAGATTGAGAGTGGGGGTGGGTAAACTGTCTGTAGTCTGTTATATTATATTTTATATATTTAAAAATCTGGGGAGCCTATGATTTTGGTATCGTCCCATCACTAGCGTTAATAAATGATAATGTTAATGCACGTGTTTTTAGAGTTTTTTTTAAAACACAACAGCATTGCCGTTATTTGTTTGATGAAGCTATTGGCATGCTATAAAATTGTACATACATGTTTGCTAACAACAAAAGGTATATGTGCACCAACTGACAGCAGAAATTTATACATTTAAAATAAAAACCAACGTCGATTATCGATAAAAACTTTTATTATTCTCCAACACATCTCTGAAACTGGCGATTTAAGTTAGCAACACAGGCACAGGTCTCAACGCAAGTGGGCTATGATGACGACGTCACCAGCACACATCCCAAGATGATCGCATTCCCATAGTACCAGAAACAACACAGCGCTGAGAGCAAAACGCAAGTGGGCTGTGACGTCACCAGCAGCATTTGCAAAAGCTTGCGATTGGTCATGTAGATCGAGTTAACCGATGTTAAGTGGCAAATTTGACCTTTTTTGTGCTCGTGTTATGAGGTTTCGGCGACTTAAAAAAATCGAATTAAACGACGAGAAAATACTAAAACAAAGAGAGAATTTGGCAGTTCCAATAAAAACCGTCGACTTAATGGGGTGGTCGACCTAAGCGAGCTCGAGGTAAGTGGGTTCCACTGTATTGTAATTGTCACACAGCATTTGTTAATAGCTGCAGAGAATGTTCTGTTGTGACCATTGCTAAATAACACACAAAATAATTTGGGGCTGAGATTTGGAGGATTGCCGACCGTTGTAAGTTATTAAAGTTAAAGTAAAAATAAGCTACTTACTACTTATAATAATTTGAATAAGTTAAATGGTAGATGTGGCAATAGACGTCCGGAAGTATTCTGTATTTTATTAATTATTTTTTTAACTACTTCCTGTTTCAAAATTGACAGTTCTCAACAATTTAAAATATACCCCATCGGCCAAATAGAGGGGTGGGGTGAGGGATAGTTTTAGTGTTGACCGTGAGATTTTAATGTATTGAAATAAAGGGAAACAACTTTCTCCAATGAACTTGATACTAAAATGGGCATAAGTTAAAAACAAAATGGAGCATTTCTAAAATTTATTATGCATTCTTTTTATAAATAGATATACTTTGTGATAATTCAAACAGAACAGGATATCAGTTATGCAGACAGTACTTGAGTCTGATAAGTTCATATTCTTTTAAAAAATGAATTTTAACACACTCAAATTCATCTCTAAAATTTACAACAAACATAAAACACAAATAGTCCACTAGTGTAAAGTTTCCTTTTGCACTACATATTTTGATTCTTTTTTCAATATCCTTTATTTTGATAAAAGATACAGCTACATGTATTTATATTTTAAAAAATTAATCACTAGTTATGATCAACCCAAAAAAAATAATTTAAAAAAAATATAGAAACCCCCTGGAATGGATAAGAATTGCATTTATTAGGCTTAGGCTTAATGAGTCTCAAGTTTATTGCTGTTTACTCCACTATTCAGTTTCCCATTAATTTAGTTAGTCAGTACTTAGACAACCTTAATACTAGTTTAAGTTATGATTAGTAGTACTGTGATAGTTACTACAGACTATGTAACTGTAAGTATCGCTGAGCCTTCACGTCCATGAGGGGTATCAGCCCATCATCATTGACATCTGCGATTTCTCTAAGGGCCTAGGCCACCAACGATTCTTAGAGCCAGTGGTTGGTTTTTGCTTTCTGTGGGGTTACATTTAAGGGCTTGCTCTGTTTTATTGAATGCAGGTTTTCTTAGCGTATGGCCAGTCCATCTCCACCACTTCTGGAAAATCTCTTGCTCTGTTGGCTTCTGCCACAGTTCCAGGCCACTGATTTTAACTATAAGTAGAAACATATTATAAATAATACTAAGTAAGTTAGTAGAAAGTGAACAGAAAAGGAACATTAAAATTAGGAATTCAGAAAATCTGTCCAGGCTGCTAAATATATTTAACATTTTGAATCAAAGGCAAGTCCTCACCTCTATAGCTAGCGCAACCCAGATTGTAAAACCCTTGTGAATGTATGTGTACAGGTTTTATGCTCATCTCATCTCACAAGTCTGCTATTTATCTATATACAATGTTCATTTATATAACTCTTTTTTTCCTTCCAGATATTTTGTGAGTTTCACAAGAAAATGCTCATAAAAATAAGCACTGTTACCAGCCTACATGAGTGTTAGAGAAAATTTCATACAGCCTCCTCTTGGTCATGAGTCAAATAATGGAGAAAACTTTGGCTTCACTGCCCAAGCTACTTACACAAACTTTAACTGGTGGAAAAGTTCAACAACATCCAGTACGACAGCTTCCTAATCAAGAAGTTCAAATATTCATGAACTTAGTTCATCGAGCTCGGTCAAAAACGCACGAAGCAGCTATTGTCCATGCGGAGTTGAGCTCCTTACAGAAAAAGCTCAAGCAGACAGAATTGTCCACGTCACCAGTTCTAGTCAGAAATTCTTTCACAAAAGCCATTTTTTGTCACCTGCTTGGATATGATGTTACATTTGTTGCAATTTATGCTGTCAATCTTGCACAACAAGGTAAAGGTTATGACAAGCGGTTAGGTTATCTTCTTTGCTGTCTTTTATTGCATCCTCACCATGAAATGGTTATGCTAATGATGGCAACTCTCCTCCGAGATTTGAAGAGTTCTAACATGAGTGATAACTGCTTAGCTCTCCTTGTTGCTGGTCAACTTGTTGGTGAAGAGAACATTCCAAGCATTTTACCCGAAGTTCTCACGAAGCTAAAACACTCTCATGATCTAGTAAAGGAGAAAGCTCTGCATTGCCTACGAACATTTTATCACTGCACACCAGCCCTTCTCAGAGGCTCATTAACACAATTGAGCTCATTTTTAGAATCCAGAGACCCTGGCGTCCTGTCAGCCGTGGTGAATATCTTTTTAATTTTTATCAGTGAGAATCCATCCAAGTATGTTTCGCTTAGTGGAAGCTTTCTGCATATCCTGCAACAAATTAATGAGCGAGGGTTTGGCTCAAGCTATTATTACCATATGGTGCCATTACCATGGCTGCAAATCAACATTCTAAAGATTTTAGGACATTTGGGTTCTGCAGAGCCTAAGCTCCAAGAAGCCATCTCTGCCAAACTAGAGATGCTGATAGAAAAAACTAAAGTGACTGAAGCCATTTCCCTGGCCATCCTTGTTGAAA
Organism: Radix auricularia; assembly: GCA_002072015.1. Taxonomy (NCBI): domain Eukaryota; kingdom Metazoa; phylum Mollusca; class Gastropoda; family Lymnaeidae; genus Radix; species Radix auricularia. Next base: position 434,659 of record MUZC01002217.1, read on the forward strand.
GTGTTCTCACAGCCACACAAATTTCTGCCAGTGATCGTCTGCTCAGCCTGTGTTCAAGGTGTGTGGGGAAGCTTCTGTCTCCTGGTGCAAGTAATGGGATGAGATATCAAGGATTGGGGCTCCTCATATCTCTATCAAAAGTCAAAGCATCTTTTGCAGCTCAGCATCAGATTGCTGTTGTTGAGTGTTTAGCCGATGAAGACCCTGCCATACAACTTAGGACAACATACTTGCTTCACGCCATGGCTAATAAAGCTAATGTGAAGGCCATTTGTGTAAAATTATTTGAGCAGATTCAAAAGACCAAAGACACAGTTTTTATTCTGGATATTCTACAGATGATCAGTGATTTAGCTGAGAAATTATCCCCAGGAATCGATTGGTATGTCGCTACATACTTTAGTATTTTGGAGAAAGAATTGAGCAAGGAAAAACAAGAAATGTTTTTTGAGTCTGTTTTATCAAAACTTGAACAGGCTTTTAAGATGAATGACAACATTTCTGAAGAAGTTTTAAATAATTTTGTGGCTACTTTACTCAGGGCACTCAGTGACCCCAATCCTCTGAGACCTACTTTAATCTTGTCTATACAATTGGTGGGAGTACTTGCCCCAAAACTTGCACCTGTTTTACCTACTGGTCAGTTTTTGTCAACCATTGAAAATCTTCTGTTGTGGCAGGACACTCCCAGTTTCTTACCTCAGCAAAATATTTTACCCCGGCCACTGTCTAGGAATGCGGGGGGAAGCCAGATTTGTCAACAATTTGAACTGAGTAGAGTGCAGTGTTGTTGTTTAGATACTACTGTAAAACTTATTCTTGGTGGTGCTTTGACCATATCCTCTGTTAGAGAATGGTTACAGAAACAAGATTATAAGACGATTATCAAAGATACAAATGTCCTCAGCTGCTTGGAAGGCCTTGAGGACTTGCTGGATCACCCTGAGAATTTAGCTGTCAGATCTCAGATCATGTTTGATCCGGAAAATGCTGATATAGATTTTTCTTTGTCATTCCTTGACAACTTAATAGTGCAGGATCTGCTGAAAGGACAAGAAGTTGCAAAACCCCCTTACCTTAAGCCATTCAATGAGAAAACCGCTATTGTCATTATGGATTCAAAAATTAACAACCGAGACAATGCAGTCGTGACAGAGAACGATGAGAACATCATGTCAACTTCTCTACCTTCTAAATCAGCCAGGTCTGTGATAAATAGTAAATGGAGAGATGATGATCAAGAAGAGTTTAGGGTTTTCAACCCTGAAGAAAATACCCAACAAGACAAGGAGAGAAGAAAAAAGGAAGCCATTGCCCGGGAACTTTTTAATGGACTGAGTGAACAAGAACCTTGGGGTGGAGTAAATAAAAATTCCAATAATTTCAAAACAAAAAATAGAAGCTTTTGGGATGATGATGGAGATGAATCTACTGGTGTTACGGGTTTACGGCTCCATCCATTTGGTGTGCCCAAGAAAGCAAAAGGTCCCCAGCTCTCAAAATGGCAGGATGAAGATCTAGAAAATGAAAATGTAGCATTTAATGCTGACAACATTCTTGATTCCAGTTTTATTTCTAGTCAGTCAGAGAAAGTTGAAAGTCCTTCCAGCATTACCAGCCCAGTTTATGATCAATTTACTCTTTACTCCAATGCTAATTCTGCAACTGATTTTGAAAACAATCTTTCTAATTCACCCCTAGTGAAAAACAAAACAAACAAAAGCCAACCAGATATTCATCAACCTCAAGTTACCAGGAGTATTTATTTAGAGTATTTGGGAGAATCTTCAACTGCTAGTTCTGAGCATATGTCCTTGTCCACCATTGATACATTAACTGATAGTGAACCTGATGACATAGATAACCAGTAATTTGGGTGCTGAGTATTATATATTCACTTTTCCTGTTATGCTTAGGCACATGTAAAAATATGTTGTGTTCCTTATGTATAAATACACAAATACATATATAAACTATTAAATAGATATAAGTCTTTGCCTCCAAGCACAACCATTTATTAGTCTCACTTGTCTAGCTAACCCACTTCATTTCACAATTTCTTTTCCCCCCTCCCATATTTGGCTAATACATAATAGTAATTTTACCCTATTTGGAATATAATTAAAGAGGAGAAACAATAATTTACCCTATTTGGAATATGATTAAAGTTAAAGAGCAGAAACAATATGTTGCTTTAAAATGAGGATATGAAATCATTTTAATAAGAATTTCACAAATTCTGTTTCTTTACTATTTTAAGATTTTATCCAATAAAAATTTAACTGTCACAATAAATAGAATTGTTATCAGATGCAAAAAAGTATATTTTAATTGAAAATTTAGTTGTGTCCCCCCCCTTCTCCCCATTACATGTTTGGATGGATAAAACATTTTTAGAGGAATGTTAATTTGATTTGCCTGCCTCAGATAGTGTTATGTCAAATGTGCTGGGAAGGTGACAGAGGAAAAATGTAAATATTCTGTAGGTTATGGAGTTGAGCCAAATTTATGTCTTCACTCACCAGGTACAGATGCTAAGCCTTTCAGTGAATATTTAATGTGATTGTTAGTGCTTAAATATGATATCAGATGTTTGGCTTTAGCTTCCTTAGAATGGTGCAAATGTTTTCCTTGTTATGTTACAATTTCATTTTATTTTGGTGGTTTCTTTCATATTTAGAGACAGGACATTGACATGCTTAAAATTTTTAACAAATGACCTTGAGAAACTGACTCAACTAACATCTGATCACCTCATGTAGGGAAGGGGAAAGGTTAGTTATAAGCTATAATGTACATTATTTTCTTAAAGTTTTGGTTAAATGTCTATTTTAAAAAAGTGTATGAATGTCCATTGGTTTGTCAATAAATGAATATAATTTATGATTGCATTTGGTATTAAAAAATTTCAGTGCTAACAAATAGTTCATGTTGATCATGCAAATGTTAATACTTGGTTTGATACTCGCATCTGATCTACAATGTCATATTTAAAAAAAAATTCCATGTTCTTTGGATTAGAATATTATCTTTTCTTAGATGCCATTGAAATCTGATTCTTGAAAATTGTAAGTGTAACTAATGGATTATGGGTATTTTTTAAAATGTAATAAGTTGTGACCCTCTACTAAGTATGACAACTTTGTTTATGTCCATCTGATTAAATACTGTACAGTTAAACAAGTGCAATGAGTTATTTATATATTTCCATTACTTAATGTAACACTATTTATGTATATCTGTGACAAGGAGCTTTTATGTGATTACTATTTTTATCTATTATAGTTTGTTATCTATAATAGTTTGTAATGATTACTCGTAAAGTTTTTATTGAAAACAGATGGATTCTACCCATAAAATAAAGAAAACACATTGTCAGAAAAGAAACCTAATTCCAAAGGTCAATGGATCACTATTTTTGTTTTGCAAGGAACTGAAAGCTCACTGAAAATTTTAATTTTAAAATCCAGGTTGTAATAAGTTCCTGGAGTATTGTGGTTGATATTTTAATGCTTATGAAACTTTCTACAAAAGGCTTTGATTACTGTAATAATTTTATTAAGTTTGTTTCAATGAAACAACATTTGTATAATTATGTAATTTGCTTTTAAGTGAATTATGAATTATTTATCGTTCCTTGCAATTTATTTTAAGATTGTGCTTTGGTTTTTATGAATTTTCAGAGCTACCATGACATTGGTCTGTATGACCTAATGTAATATTATTAGTAAAAAAATTTCAGTTGCCTTTCTGGCTAGAAAACTAATAATTTAATTGCTATTACAATTTGAACCACCACAATTTATAACTGTTACGGGAAAAATAGATTCTCCTATTTATATTAATAACAGCTGTACGTTTTAAAAAGCCATGCTTTATCTTATATGTCTTGTAGTTTTTTGATTACCTGCTTTTTAGCAGTAATCAATTTTCCTCAAATAAATTTTACTTTCTTAAACTTAAGTGGATTTTTTAGTCTTTGGGTTTATAGTTTAGCAGCATCAAAAAACTTATTAAGGGCTCTAATTACTACACTTTGATAGTTAGTTAAACAAAGAGATTTTGTTAAGTTTCAAATTTATTATTTAAAATGGCACATGCAGTTGTGTTGATCAACAGTTACATGTCAGCTTGAACTTTCACTGTTCTTGGAATAACCACAAGTACAGAGTTTTTATTAGATAAAACTTATATAATGAAAAACATTATCAATGCACCATTATGATTGCAGAGTTTAAAAAGAAAATCTATTTACAAATTGTACATCTGACTGTAAAATGTATCCCATCTGGTAGAACCATTAAGATTTAAATTTAAACCTGAAAATAATTGATAGTGTTCTGATTTGACCTCCTTTGTTTCTTTTTCTTTTAGAATTGTGCGTCAAGGTTGTTTTTAAAAAAAAAAATAGTGATGAAATTTAAATTGTTAAAAATCATTTGCTCCATTTCCTATGATTAATAAGAATTAAACATGATTAAAAATTACCATAACCAATTATATTAGTCTTTTATTTTAAAAAAGTAAACTTAACATATTATATAAGATCTAACCATATTCCTTTAGTAATTAATGTAACACATTCTTCCCATGCACTCAATTCAAAACTTACTAATTTACATATCTTTTCAAATATTTACAGTTTAAAACATTTGCAACACTTCTTTTAAAAAGCACAAAAAAGTCAGTATACTAACAGCTTATCCCTAAAAATGACTCAACTTAAACTATTATATTAAAATATTATAAAAAATGTGTTATAAGTGAATACTAAAACAAATTAATAAGGATAAACATCTATGAGAAACTACATCATTTATTTGAATGCATGAACCACTAAACGGTTATTTGATCTTGTCTAAAAACAGAATTTTTGATCCACAATTTTTAAAGTCATAGCTATATTACAGAAATGTAATTAGCCTGTGATATAAAGTTGCAAAGAAGGATATTTACTCCACATAAGAGCTAATTGGGTTAACCAGTGTGTCACTCAATGGACTGTAACTCATGTAGTTTTTACAAAGTGGCAAGCAGTAGCATATTATCCTTTACTACAATTACTCAGTTTTATTTTAAGATACTGTCTGATTGAAGAAAAAGTGTTACTTAGAACTGAACTTCATATGATGTTTTTACAAGGAAGCAAAATGTGGCTATCCATTATGGCCATGATATTTATGACCTTTGTGATAATTTATTTTTATTGCAGCATGAGGCCATTTTAATGGCCAGCTTATAGCAAGTAAAATCAAATAATAAAAAAATAAATATAAAACATTTGCTTGTGAATAAATAAATAAAAATGTTTCAAATGTATGTATTCTTAAAATGATTTGGTTTTACCTCATTTTTATCATAACTTCAATTTAGATTTTGCCACTAAATATTTAGAAAATATGTAAGAAAATAGCAAAATTTGAAGGGTTTTATTAAATACCAATTAAATAACCACGCAAAGCACATAAAATTAGGGGTCTACCGATATACATTTTGCCAATACAAATATTTTTTTGTGTTTGCAGTATTTGTTAGGACAAAAACTAGCGCTCATATTTGATGACATCATTATTCAATTTATGACTCATAATTATTTACATTTTTTATTTATATGACACATATAACTTTGTATAAACAGTAAAATTTATCTTTAAACGAAGTTTCTGATGTGTTTCCAAGTTTCAATTCACTCATGTATCATGGCCTACATATGAAAAAAATATGACTCATTGCAAAGCCTTAACTGCCCGCTATAAAAATGTACAAATAAAATTAGGAACTTTTTTTTAACCTTCAACTTTGACTCATAATTAATTCTAACTAAAAGGTAAATGGCTTTTGCACACAGCAATCTTTTACAAATGAAACAATAAGAACAAAGCAATAGTAATTGAATGAGATTGAAGGATGAATGGATGCCAATGATAACAAGACTGCAAACCGTACATTTTGTTATTCCATACGAAACTAAAAATGTTATAGACATCTGCTATTCTGTGTGCATCTTTACTATTAGTGCAATTGTGGTATACCCGACATCACTTAAACAGTATTTCTGAGTGAATGTTGGCCAATACCTAAACAATATCATAGCACATGGCACGCTGTATCGTTGCTGTAAATATTAATTCTAGGACTCCTATGGTTCTTTAAATACCGCTATCAGGATTGATATATTAATTTGTTGAAATATTTTAAAATCTAAATGACAATTTGTTTTTTCTTTGAATTTTTTTTAGTCAAAATGACACTCATGAAATATCGGTGACATCAATATCAGGACCTTTAGATGCCACCTACACCGATGTCCTGATATCTGTGTCTATATATTGGCCGGTCGGTATATTGGTAGACCCCTGCATTAAATGTTACTTATTTATTTTACATTGTTTTTAAGCAAGCAATAAACACCCAATATCCCTGTGAAATTTCTTTTTAAAAAATTGACAATACATTAAAAACAAAAATGTTTATGAAAAATTGCTTAGGCCTAGAGAAATAGAAATAGTGAGAAAAAATGCAAATCTTCAAAAGTGGATTAATAGAAAATTATCATAGGATTGCAGGGATTTTAAATATAAAAAATGCTAATTATAATTTTAAATATGAGCAGTCTTATAGTTAAAGATAGCATAACTATTTAACAAAGTACGCAAATGTTTTTAATTGGGTCTCTTCTTATTTACTTGCCAGTTAGTAATTTGAGAAGTTGAACTGACTAGAATACATGCAGATATCAGTGAATCTCAGCCCTAATGGGTTATTACATCTGGCATATGTTAAATTAACTAAGATTTAAGACACAATGACATGGTTGTGTAATTGATTTCACAACCTGTTAGGTTTTGGAGTCAAAGTGGGTTTGGAGAGATAGAGCAGCCTAATGTTTTTTTATTTCATTATGGCTGTTATCCATGGAATAATAGTCAAATTAGATATTCGATAACATCCATATGTAAGTAGTCCTAGAGTACCCAGTCGAAAGCTCCATTTGGCCAAAACTGACACCACAGTAGCTGTTGGTAACCTGAAATAGAAATTTGTTAGTAAATATGTTGTTCATTTTATTATAAACTATGCAAAATGGGATTTCAGAGCTGCTGCAAAAAATATTTAAAATTTGTAATTTCTTAACTTATCTTATACATTACAGACACTCCTTTTATACAAAAGATTATTGTGTCATACACTTATCCCTGGTTTATGTCTAATCATGCATTTTTATAAGAGTTTTAAATGTTGATAGTGTGTAGGTTTTACTCTTAATTCAGGCCACCCATTCCACGCTCCAGTTCCAGACAGGAAGAAAGAGAATTTGTATTTTTGTTCTTGATAAACAGAATAAGAAAAGTGTGGGTTTTTTTTATCTCTCTGTCTATTTGATTGATGATTTAAAGATGTAGTATTTATAGGTTTTGTAATTTTAACAATGCAGTTGTTTTCCTTACTAAGGTGACGTTTATGAAATACATATTTTTCAATTTCAAAAACCACGGAGAGAATAATATTAAATGCCAATAAATTATATCAAAGAGTGTCATATTTTAGTTTTAACAACTGTTCTATGTGGTTCTGACAATGTTGTTTAAACATAAAGTAATAGAGTTTTAAATAACTTTGTAAGGGTGCAGTTAATATTCCACAAGTTACAATAAGCAATAAAGGACTTTGATCAAATAGCCGAAGGGTCTTACTTGCAAATCTCATCAATATTTAATTCCTTGTCCCAGTTGTCTATAATACCTTGTACATGGCCAATCCCAACAACACCCACCACAACACAAGGAACTTTACCTGAAATAGTAGAGGTAGTAGTCAGCTGATTATGTAATGCATTCATGATATGCGTCTATGTAATTTATAATATTAATATAAAACAAATACTCCTAACATAATTCCATAAACTATCTTATTTCCCCCAGTTACAAATTTTTATTTTTCGCATGCAAAATTGAGTTACTGTTTTGATTTTTATTTAAAGATGTTTACACAAAATAAACAAATAAAGTCATTCCAGCATAAAAGAACAATAATTCTGTGTTAATAAATTTAACAGAATATAACCCAAGTGTGTTAATGAGTGAGGCTTATGTTTAGAAAAAAATTTAAAATATTTTGTACATTCTTACCATCAGGAGCATCAGGACAGATAATTGGTTGTGCGATCTTTCGTAGTGAGTGTGCTAGGTAAATATCTCTTTCTTTCACAAAGACTCTACCAAGAGCTGGAAATTCTCCAGTCATTTCTTCTATCATTTGTTCAAGCAAATCTTTCTGTTTACACTTTTCAACATCTTCCTTCCTAAAATAGACCACTTACTATTAATGATGATTTAGCTTAAATGAATACAACAAATCTAATAAAATATATAAAATATTTTTCAAACTTATTGTTTACTCTTTTTAACAAAACAAAAAAACAAGTGTTTTCTACTTTGCTTAGGGCCTGTCAAAATTTTTAAAAAGAAAGTTCAAACATAAATCATTTTAAGAAGTGTGAGATAGTTCAAAAGTTTCAAACATACGTTATAGGTTCTTTCGAAAACAGGATTGCATACGCTAATTTTAATCTCTGCCATATACTCAGTGAGGCGAGGGCTCTTCTTAGTGTGATCTGAATAGGCCGGTCCCCCAAAATGAATTTGCAGCCACCTTCCAGCTTTTGTGCCTTTTGAGGTCAATGGTGTAAAAGAGAGCATTGAAAATCTTTATGGGTGTTAATAATAAAACAATACATACACTTTTAATCACAACTTACAAAATAAAAATGTACTAAACAACACAACTTAACTTTACTCAAATTTCATGATAATGAATCAATGTAACTAATGCCAACCAATAACTATTTTTTCTATTAAAAAAAATTCATTTACTCATAAACAAGATTTGAAAGAATTTGTATTTTTTTTCAATTAAAATTATCTAAACATCTATGTTATAGTTAATAAACAGCTGTAAAAATTATTTTTTTCTGAAGTAAACAGTTATGAAACCATATGAAGTCAAAAGTTCAAAAAAAAAGAAACAAACATTTAGCTAACCTCATTAAACGCGACTCGAAACTCACCACCTGGAGCCATGCCAAGCTCCTTGGTGATGTAGGCTGACATATTTAACAGCAGGATATTAAGAATTCCTTGCATTAGTCCATTCTAAAATATAAACACACACTTAGGCAATTAAACCTTATAAACAATGTTCTAAATGGTCAATTACATAACGCTTATTTCTAAGTCAACTTCTCCGATTTAGAGCTGAATGAAAATTTTCTATTTTCAATGACAATGTTTTTACAATTTCAAGCAATACGCTTACATGAAATTAAAATTATGATTATGCAGCAATGCACTCAGATCTCTTCTTAACGCAAAGCTAATTTCTATTTTTACTATGTCACATCTATTTTAACAACTTTTTTTTAAATCAACTAAAAATACACATTTTTACATTCACATGAAAGTGTATTCACCTTTGCATGTAGTAAACATTAGCTGATTGGTCAATGCACACATGGAAAAGTGATCCTGATCTTTTAAACTATTAACACTAAATTGTGCACAAGTTCCTTTAATTTGATCTTATTCCCTTACAGACTTGGGCTATTCATTTTATGTACATACTTTGTTACAGTTACAGAAACCAATATTGATTAAGAAATTATCTCTTCCTAACCAAAAGCAATTTTAGTGTCTCAATTAACATTGTAACCAGATAGTTTATTTCTTTACTCATAATTTTTCTTTTTCATTTGATCAGAAGCATTCATAAATTCAAGAACATTATTTTCTTCTAAGATATCAATAACTTTGCCAATGTTTAAATATTATGAAAGTCTCACAATAATCAAAACAACAATTTGAACCTGTTGACACCAATATATAGTCATTTAGTCTAGTTCAAATTAGATTACCCTAAAATTGGGGAATGCCACAGTCTCACAATTTTCTTGATAACTGGACTGGCAATTGCATATAGATGTTAAGATAGCACTCATTCATAAACCATTTAAATTAAATACAGCCAAAGTAAAAAAATCAAGGTTATTAATAAAATCACTAAGAGTACTTCCTAATAAACTAGGAAAATTAAAATTTAAATAACACAATGACTAAGAGGATTCACCTTTTTAATGACATGCTGAATTGTGCTCATATTAATATTTTTAGCCTCCTCTAGAATCTTCTCTTCATCCATTTTCAATATGTTGACTCTGCTCTGACACAACTCAACCATTATAACATGAGGTTTAGTGGACCGAATAACCTAATGATCAATGAAATTAAAGTAACAAAACTATAATTCAATATTCAACCTCTATTCCAATGTATTCCATTTTTTAGAGGAGATAAATGACATTTAGAAATCAATATAAAACCTAATAAAGTTTTTTTTTAAATTAGGGGACAAAAAATATATTTCTTACGTATACATATTTAATATGCTGCACATGTAAATGATGGATCCTGAGAAATAATATCATTTACTTTACACTGACAAAATGAATAAAATTATTTTAAGTTACCCACATTAAACACTACAAACTAGTGAAACTACAAAATATAGAATGGACAATTTATCTTTACTATTCTATACTTTTTAATCACCAAAAGATCTGAGTATTAGAATAATTCAGTCATCTGTGTATCTAGGATAATATTTCACTTTATCCACATGAAAAAGACTATCACTTTGAATTTAACCAAAACCAACACACCATTAGACCAAGAACAGCACAATAAATAATTAGACAAAGAACAGCACAATCAATTATTAGACAAAGAACAGCACAATCAATAATTAGACCAACAACAGGACATTCAATTAGGATGTTTCAACCCCCAGAAGATTATTAATATATTATTTAGAATAATTCATAACAACATTTTTAAAATAAAATATTTCATATGATTAAAAATGTTTGGTTTAAATTCCGGAGTTATTATTTTTATTTTATACATTATTTTTAATTTAATGCTAGTTTATTTTTATTTTCTTCTTGTTAATCTTGTTAAAAAGTGGAGGTTTCTAAATAATTGAAGAATAAGGGAACAAATTCAATTACTAAGCATTGTTTTAAATCTTGCCCCACCCCAAATCCACTTTTGACCTGCTTTTTTTTTTTCATGACATACAGTGTCTGGTGACTGGTGGTTGTCCTAATGACAGGTGATAGATGCTTTCCTCCCACCATAACTGCAGCATGTACTTAGATATAGATGTATAAAAACTTTTTAAAAAAGCTAACATAAGAATCAGGATTTACACACATTCAGTAAAACATAGAAATAACTTTGTTTATCCACACACATGGAGTTACAAACTAAAAAGGTCAAAACATATAATAGTAATAAAAAAATAAATGAATGAAAACTTAAAAGACACCCTGTAACTAGCCATACCCTATCTCCTTCATACCGATGAATTCATGTACAGAAGAGTTTTTTGTGAAGGTCACTGAAGGTGATATGTTTTTTATCAAGTCTCTGAATAACATTTTAAAATCCAATGAATAATTTTTAATTTGATTTATTGCCCATTTTTTTGTAATTTTAGTTTTACATTTTATGGTTTCACAGAAAATATTTATATAATTAGAGAACTTCAATTTAAAAAACAGACAGCAATGTAAAAAGTTACCGATAAATATAAATAGTAGTTCCAGATGATAAATTCCATAATTACCAAATGTTTCATATGCTCAAATTTATTGCATAACTAACAATCAACTACCTTAGAAACATCCTCTTGACTTTCCTTACTAAAATGTGCAGTACCAACAATGTAAACAAGGCATCCATCTTTCTCAAGAAGGGTAACTGTCTGAGGCAAATCTGATATAGGAACTGGAACTCTTGACAAAGAAGAAGGATCTGGTTCTGTTTCTTCATCTGTGTAGTTTTCATCTTCATCCTCATCATCACTTAGCCAAATATCATCTGTGAGGGTAATAAAGTAAATAAAAAATTGTTAAGTAAATAAATTTATTATTTAATTCCATCCATGTTCAGCGTATAATGATCCTAAATCAAAAGGAAATATTTTAAATGGAATATACCCAGACTTTTACATTGCAAGGGGTATTCAACCATGCAATGCAATACTTAGAATTTCTCTGTATCTGTTCTTCTTTAATTAAACTGTGTATGCTAGTACTGATTAATATTCAATAGTTAATTAAATTATTCATGAAACAGTAAACTTTTAATGGGAAAATATGGGTATTTCAGAGCAAAAATAACAATAGTTAGCCACATGAGTATTTCAACTACGCACTTTTCATAACTGACAACTTCCAACACATCGCTTGGTGATTTACTTAGCAAACCATATGTTTTTAAGATAATAAGCTATGAGAAAATGTAATTTTTTATCATCTCTTAATTGGTTTTATCAGTATAACACAGCTTTTTTAATAAAACTTTTAATCAATATAATTTTATATATTTGTTTAGTTATACAAAACATTATTATTTTACTGATGGAATTTTTCATCATTTTTTAAAATTAAATCACATGAAGTATACAATTTATCTTGTTCACTTTTTAAAGAAAAAATATTCAAGCCCTGTTACTTGCACTTACATATGTTGAGCAATAATTACCTTCATTTTCCATTCCACTTTCATCTGCTTTGGCATATGTGTCCAAAACACTTTCCTCTGTTTTGCCATAAAGTGAAGCACCAATATTTTTATTGTCTTCAGTGTCAACTTCAGATGTGTTGTCAACAGATGTTGTACCAGCTACGTTACTATTGTCATCATCTTCTTTGTTGTAAAGAGAAGCTCCATCAACATTATTATTCTCTGCATTGTCCACAACAATATGTCCAGTGTTGTTGTTAGTTGTCAGATCTGAGTCATCTGGTGCCAGCTCTTGTGACATTGCTCAAACATACAGATGAGATAATCTACATAGATAAAAGAAAAAAAAATTCCTTTTTTTAAAATGTAATTTTTTTGTCATTTCTCAACATTTTATGACAAAACAAAAAGAGAAAAAAAAATGTGAAGATTTTCCTTCATTAAAATAATGCAATATTATTTTTAACTTTCATCTTTGATCTGTCAGGCTACCAAAAGTATATTTCCAGTGTAAAAAAAACATAAAAATAAACATTACATTTTTTACAAAATGTATTGGTTATTTTATTATTTTTATGACTTTTTACAAACAAAAATATAAAATTTTTATAATGTTATTATTCATTTAATTTATTTTAAAATTTAAAATACTGACAAGTTTATTTATTGAAGTTGTATTGTACTAGCAATTAGATTGCTTCTTCCCTTTCTGCCTCCTCTCACCATTGTAATGGTGGCTTTCATCAAATGTTTACAATGCTAGTCAATTTATAGGTATTTAAGGTCCTCTAAAAATGCTTTAAAAAATGGGTGTTTAGTACTTTAATAAAAAGTTAAATGCCCCTCTAAAGCCCTCTATTTATATTTTTTTAAACAGTTCTGTGCATTGAATGTGAATTTCTTGTTTATTATGACTTATTTAGGATTCAATGTGAAGAAATTTCACTAAACCTGTGCTAGTAAGACAACTTTCTTTAAGGTCTAACTAAAATTTGCATGCACAAATTATGCAAAAATATTCTATTTAGGTATGCATAATTGTTGAGATTCAACGTTCTTTTATAAAGCACATAATAATTTATTCAATTCTACACTAGAGGATACAAGAACAAATTATTAATACTTTAATACAAATTCTCCTTCTTCCCAATTGGCATTCTTTCATGAAATTGAAATGGGTTGCCTGAACAAGCCAGGAAAACCAACACAACTAACTAACAGTTAAACCTAATCAAAATGCATGACTAGACATTAACCATTGACAGAGCAAAATAATCTTCCATTTAGAAGAGTGTCTGCAATAGAGAAGTTGAAATATATTTTACAAAATTTAGCCCCAGGAGCCAGTAGTTAGAAAAGGTGAATACGATTGACAATTCTACTTAGACTTATTGAAATCACATTGTGAACAATCAATGAGTCATATAAATTCATAAATATCATTTCAGTTAGATTTTTAAGGTTAACTCTTACATTTATGAATCTTCAATGTAAGTCAATTTATAATTTAGGCCTGTAAATATAAATTATATAATAATTTTAAAACTGCTGACTTTAACATAATTAAATTAAGCCTATACTATAATTATAATGAATAGTGGGTAATGTGCAATATCAGCTATGAGCTATTGACGCATATTATTATTACTATGTTATGTTCTCACTATTTTTAATTTTTAGCTATTGACTATTGAATACCACATGAAACTGGAGCGCTGAAGTTGATGTGGTACATTACTGTAACATTACCGAACAGTGAAAGTTATAATTATAGGGTAATGACGGTAATGTCTATGAGTACTATGACTATACTATATACTAAATACTATGTCATAGACCAGTGTTTTTCAACCTTTTTTATTCAGGGGAACCCTTTGGTGTCGTCAGATTTCTGGCGGAACCTGTATACCCCTTTATGTCCCTTCATGGCGAACCCAAATTTTTTTTCGATCTACCATTAATCAACAGTTCTTACAAGTCTTACAGGACTAATTATTTATTTATTGATTTTATTCATTCAACATACATTATCGACAATAAATGCAGTTTACAATGATAGATGCATGTTTGGTCGAGTATGGAAAAATTTTCAGTGTGAACATTGTGCTTGACGCTTTGTGCACAGCAGCTGTATTCTTGGCCGAATTTTGGATAGACATACACGAAGTTCTTCTTCGACAGACAAAAGGTGTTCTCGTTTCTTGTGTTTGATGTTACTCATGGCCGAAAATCCAAACTCGCACATGTAAGAGGTGGAAAAAAGCAACAGAAGTCGCAAAGCTTTCTCAGCAATTGCAGGGTACTCGTTTTCAACCAATAACCAAAACGTATCCATGTTGAGCTCTGCATGCTTGAGTTTAATTGTTCTGTCACTTGCAATACTAGCCAGCTCCTCTTCCTCTTTCAAAGTAAACTGCCCTTCGCACGATTCAAGTTCAATGAATGGATTCCTAACACAGTCATACTGGTCAACAGATATTGATGGGAAGTATTTGTTGAGACTGCTGGACAGACTTTCCAAGTGGTGGACGATCAACGGCAGAATGTCTTGGTGGTTGGTGAGATTAACATTGGGAAACATTTCCAAATTCACTGCTGCAGCTGCACGCTCCTTCCACAGCAACAGTTTCTTCTGAAAAGCGTTTATTTTGTCACTTGAAGTCAAGATGTTTTTATTTCTGCCTTGCAAACCACTGTTCAAAATGTTGAGTTCTTGAAATATATCAGCCAGATAAGCTATTTTAGAACACCAGCTCTCGTTGCTCAGAGCGTTTTCAAACTCCTTCAGTTTTTCACTGGAACAGAACACCAAAAGTTCCTCTCTCAGCTCATAGAAACGAGATAGTACTTTTCCACGAGACAGCCATTGCACGTCTGTATGTTGAATGAGTGTGATATGTTCCGCTTCCATGCTTTGACAAAGTTTGGCAAACAAGCGACATTTAAGAGGTCTCATCTTCATGTAATTAACTATTTTCACCACCTTGTCCAGTACTGATTTTAAATCTTCTCCCACTGTTTTAGCAACTAGTGCTTCTCTGTGTATGAAGCAGTGGGTGCCCACGACATCTGGATTCATCTGTCGCACCAGTGAGACAAAACCTTTGACGTTTCCCTTCATTGTAGGAGCACCATCCGTACAAATGCCGACGCAGTTTTTCCATGTCAAGTCACCGGACTGCAAATATGCACTGATAACGTCATATACATCTTGTCCTCTCGTTGTTTCCGACAACTCTTTACAGCAGAAGAAGTCTTCAACAATAGCATCATTGTCAATAAAACGTACAAACCCTAACAGCTGTGCTTTACCACTGACATCGGTGCTCTCATCCACCTGAAGTGCGAACAATCCGCGATTCTTAATCTTCGACAGGATATTACTTTCAATGTCAGTTGACATGTCTGCTATACGCCTGCTTATCGTATTGTCTGACAGTGGAATCTTATTGATTTCAGATACGGCAGTTTGTCCAAACATAATTTTAACCATCTCTTGGCACGCTGGTAAAATTACTGTTTCAGCGATAGTATGTGATTTCATTTTCTTAGCTACAATCTCTGCAACAGCAAAGCTTGCTTCTAGAGTTTTCTCATTAATCTTGACTTTTTTCTCGAATATTGCTGCTTGTTTTTTATTCGGGTTTAGTGCTCTCTCGAAGTACGCGACATCTTTCTTTGCTGCATTGGGATGTAATGTAGTCAAGTGTCGTTTCAATTTAGCTGGCACCATGGCACTGTTAGCAAGCTGTTCCCCACAAATAATGTAAAGAGGCGATGGACACTTGGCGTCTCCTGTCCAAGTGAATCCCATAGCTAAATAATTGTCACTGTACTGACGAATCTTACGACGAGAATCGACAACATCAATTTTCTTCACCGTCGGCTCTGTGGATTCGGATGCAACTTCAGGCGATTCCTCAGTAACGTCAGCTTCATCTAACCTTCGTTTTTTAATAAATCGGTCCATGTTAGCGGTAAAAGTACATTTAGAATAATTTAGATTTTAGATTTAAAATTAATTGAAAATTAATGCGTACGACGCCATACGCGTCTAACAACGGAAACAGTATGGAGGTAAACAAGTGCAACAACTAATAACCGATAGTGCGCATGCATAGCATGGGGCAGTTACGCAGGTTAGTCCTGATCGGTTTTAACCCTAAATTTTTGTTATTAAAAATTTTTTTAAAATTCAATCGCGGAACCCCTGGCTGGCCCTTGCGGAACACTTGGATTCCGCGGAACCCTGGTTGAAAAACACTGATATGACTATGACTATGACTAAATGAAAATGACAATGAATTCAATGAGGTGTTAAGTGTAGGTCAAGTATAAGGCACGGCTGTAACTGAAGTAACTGCAAGTGTAAGTCAGAACTTATTGACACTGACTGTAAGTAGTGTAATTTTAATTTACTGTTACTGACTCACACACTGTAACTAACTACTAACAAACTCACTCAACGAAAAAAAATTTAAAAGTCAGTGAATGTGAATAGTATAGTATTCAGTCTGAATTGAATAGTAACTTAGTAGTAGTAGTAGTAGCCTTTAGTAGCAATCTAAAATAAGTCAACAATAAATGTATGCTTGTTCATACTTAAATAATAGTAGATATCTGAAGAGCTAGTAAGTTTAGAAACAAATATTTATATATATATCTATCATTTCATAAATAATACGAACTTTTTACTTTTGAATAGTAAAGGCAGCTGTTAAGTTTAGAATTACTCATAAAATGTTGATGACACTACTGTCAAACAATATTCAAGTTGTCTGCCCATGTTTCCGTTTGTTTAGAATAGACAAATTTAGTTTCCAATTTTATGGCACCATGGGACTTCATTTTTTTAAAATCGTAATTAATATATACTATAATTCTCCAATTTAATTATAAATTAACTGAATTTTAAAACTGATTTCAATAGCTTATAATTTAAAGACCAAAATATGATTCAATTTGCGAAATCAATATTTAGAAAGGACAAATAGTTTCTTTGTACGAGTCATAAAAAAAGATTTAACGGATTCACAGCAATTTAATCTATACTGCCAGTTAGGTGTTTTATATTTAATTACAACCAGTTTTTTATAAATTTATTTTTAAGATGAATTTTCATTTATAGTAAAAATATAAGAACAAAATATATTTAATTTACTAGACAAATTGCATGATAAATTTAAGTAACGATTAACTGTCTTACATAACTCAAAATATTTTATTTTAACATATAAACCTTTTCACGTATCTGGTATTTGCTATACCTATTACCGAAATATTTAATATACATTCAAAATACAGTTTCATTTAATTATCATGTTTAAAAAAAAAAACAATTTAAGGATTTAATTTTATTTTGTAGTTATTTATTTATGCAGAAAAGTAAATTTATCCAGAGAAGTAAATTGTTCAGAATGTGAAATAACCTTTTTTTAATTATTATTTGACACGATGGTCGAGAGGTAGCGCGCTCGACTGTCGTACCGATGGTCAAGAGTTCAAATCCACGCGAAGGCGAGGATTTGTTCCCGGGGCCTGAGGAGTCCCCGAGTCACCCAGCTCTGAATGGGTACCTAACTAGACAATAGTTAGGCGGCTGTGGTAATGCGTGGAACCCCTATAGCCGTGGCCTGTGATCGCTGCATCACTTGCCAACAGATCATCTCTCATGGTCTGTGGACGCAATTATCTTCTGCATAGAAGTAACGTCTGTATATCTAAGATAAGATTTTTACATATTTTGTTTACGATACTCACGTTCAAAAGTTGTGAAATTAAACAATTATAAATGATTACTCACACTTAAATAATAAAACATTGGTTCTAACGTAATTCGACATTCAAAACTTTCGTTGATAAGTTGAATTTTATTAAGCTTTGTAAATACTAAAAAATACAGAAATAAAATAATTTAAAATAAGAAAAAAGATAAGCTAATCAGACTTTTGGTTTATTTTGTGCACTTTAAAAAAAAATTACAGTTACCTAGTTAATGATTCATAATATCAGATCCTTTTGGCGATTTAACTTTTTTTCAATGTAGAAACTACGCTAATAAAGGTTTGATTCACTAAAACCATTGTTTTATAACTGTATATCAACAGCTCGCTTATTTTCACTATTTCAAAATTCCGGACTTGAATATTGGGGCCGACTTGTCTCCTAGGCAGAAATTTAAAACACGTACGATATACGTAACACACCAGTTCTCTTCTTATCCAACACCACCCCCATTATTGTTGCATAATTTATTCATAAATAATAAATAAAGCTTCAATTTATTGCTTTCTTACACAAATAGTTTGTGTAATTTGTTGTTTTTTTCATACTAGGCATAAGCTTTGCTCTTCTGCAGACACACATTATTTATGTTTCTATAGGACAACTACTAAAACATTTAGTGAAAGGTATTTCTCTTTTTTGTGAGCCCAAACAATGGAATTCTCAACCAATACATTGCATTACACATGCGTAGTGTCCCTTCTACTAAGGCTTTCTAGATTTCGCGAAAAACACTTCTTTTCAATCTATACTTTCCAACTTAACAATTAACCTTTGACTGATATACACCATCATTTCATTATATATTTTGTTAAATTAGTATTGAATGTTTTCATTAACTGCATGTGTAACTATTGTTTTTTATTAGAGCGCTGCGAGACCAGCTGCTTGCTGGAGTTCTGAGCTATATAAGTGGTTAAGTTATTACTTTTATTATTATAAAGAAAGATTGAGTATATTCAATTCAAAACATTGTTTTGTTGATATTGAAAGTCATGGTACCTTTTACCACCGTGTCTTACCCTTGCCTTCGTACAACTCCTCTCCTCTTCCCATGTACTTTACTTCAATATTCACCAATATTCACATCAATATTCTTAAACAACAACAAATAACTTTCGACAGAGTTCAGAAAGTCACGGATAAAACTCATTGCTTGATAACTTTCTATTTTCTACCCAGCCCTCGTCACTTCACTTAAAATTTGAAAACGAACATAGAAAATAGGAGTGGAGTACGGTTTTGGTGTGCGTACGTGTGTGTTTGTGTGTGTGTGTGTGTGTGTGTGTGTGTGCGTTCGTGTGCGTGCGTGCATGCGTGCGTGCACTTGCGTGCGTGTTTCTCTAATATATAAGAAACTAGATCCGACCCGCAGCGTAGCATACGCCACAGAATTGCTCATATATAGTGCAAAGATAGCCGGGAGATCACAGGCACAAACAGCAACATGAAGAATTCAGAACATGCGAGTGATAGTGGTTCAAAGAAGAGAATAATGAGAGACACCTGTTAGAAAGGCAAATCAACCAAAGTGGAGCAGGCTTAGAGCTTGTTGATGTGTGCGCATGACTGGCAAGTGAGTGTGGTGCAGGAGGGGGTTATAGCTAAAATGCAATGCGTATGTCTCGAGAATAACGATGGGCATGAAAGAGAACGGAGGGTTAGCCTGCATTTTGTTTGCTCCTTTATATAATAAAGATAAATTAACAAATATGATCCTTGTAATTATTATTAAACGTATTTTGTTTTTGAAAAAAATTGTGAAAAAGATAATTGCACTCACCACAGAGGTTTCAGAAAGTCAGCCTCATGACCAATGCCGACTTAAAACCTACTTAAACACATTCTTTCCTTCGTATTTGTAAACCTCATTGTAACTATTGTCCTTCTCTTTCTGTTAGATTTCTTCTTGAAATAAACACTGCAAATAAAATTTATGTTATTTTGGTACTTACTTTTGTTTTGCTTGTTCGCAGAGGAAAGCTTTTTGCTATTACAGTCATTGTTTTGTGGTGTCTTTCATACCATATTCATTAACATTTTTTTCCTGATTGGAGTTCGAGAGTTATTTGCAAGCGACATTCTTTTCGTTTGCCATTAATATAATGAATTGAAAGATAACAATAAGTGATGTTTTTAAATGTATAAATTACTTCTCTTTATAATTATAATTTACGTTTATTAAAATTGTTTAATTTAACTAATCATAAGGTATCGTGTATTTAATCCATTATTGTACAGTCGGTACCCACGTTGGAAAATGCCACAGATCTTTGCCAAATTTCTATAACATTTTATCCATAACAGACGCTCCTATCTTATCTTATCTTATATGTTACAGACGCTCCTTCTGTACAGAAGATTATTGCATCCTACGTATTTCTATGGTTTGTGTTTAGTCCTGTATTCTTACTAGAGTTTTAAAAGATGATAAAGTGGAGGCTTTCCTGGTTTCTTCAGGCAACCCATTCCACGCCCGAATACCGGACGGAAAGAAAGAAAACTTGTATGTGTTTGTTCTTGCATATGGAATAAGAAAGGTGTTTTTATCTTTATGTCTATTTGAGGGTTGTATTAGGTTATCTTTGTGTTGTATTTCTAAATTAGAATTAATTGCCTTATGTATAATTACTAATTTACTCTTGGTTCTTCTATCCTCTAGTGTTTCAAGGTTTAATGATTTAACTAATGGTGTTACTCTTGTCAGTTTTGAATATTCTCCAGTAATGAATCTGGCAGCTCTTTTTTGTATTTGTTCTAACTTATCAATATTTTCTTTGGTGGATGGGTCCCATACTGAAGATGCATATTCTAGTATAGGTCTCACCAGGGTGAGATAGCATTTTAGTTTTATATCTTTGTTACATTTGTAAAAGTTTCTTTTTATAAAGCCTAAGGTTTTGTTTGATTTTTTAATAACTTCATTGACATGGGGATTCCAAGATAGTTTCTCATTTATTATGACTCCTAAGTATTTCGCATCTTTAGTTTGGGTTAGTTCTTTTCCATGAATGAAATATTTTGAATTTATTTGTTTCTTTTTCTTTGTTACTCTTAGCAGTTGACATTTTTCTGGGTGGAAGGACATACTCCAGTTAGTTTCCCATTTTATTAATTCATCTAAGTCTTTTTGTAAAATTTTGCTATCTTGTTCTGACTTGATTGTTCTATAGATTATACAATCATCAGCAAATAACCTAACTTTAGTTCCTGTTGAGATATTGTTGGGTAAGTCATTTATATAAATTAAAAATAGTAAGGGACCTAGGACAGTTCCTTGTGGAACTCCTGAGTTAACCTTTATTGGTGTAGATTTAGAACCATTAATTATTACAGTTTGCTCCCTACCCAATAGGAAATCTTGGATCCAGTGATGTAAGGGACCTGAGATTCCAAAGTATTTAAGTTTTTTGAGTAAACTAAGGTGGTGAACTTTGTCGAATGCTTTTGAGAAGTCTAGTAATATTGTATCTATTTGATCATTATTATCTAAGCCTTTTGATAGATCATCTATTAGGCCTATCAATTGTGTTTCACATGATCTGTTCTTTCTAAAGCCATGTTGGTGTGGGCATAGGGCATTATATTTGTCAAGGTGGTTAACTATTCTGCTATATATTATGTGTTCCAGTAATTTACATGTGATACTAGTAAGTGATACAGGTCTGTAATTACCAGGGTC
>MUZC01002217.1:458232-476710 GCA_002072015.1 Radix auricularia
ATCAGGTCCCTATGATTAAACAGGTCTGAATTGATTTGAGGAAATCCACAATGTGTGCAGTGCCAAGATGTATATTTATTTCTTAGACCCATTGATATGTACTTGGGTGTATTAACATGCAGGCAAACTGTGTGGTACCATTCATTGCAGGTGTCACACTGAATTGCTCCTTGTTTACTTGTGCATGTTTTTGTACAAAGTTGGCATTTAAATGATACTGGGCCTGGGTTACGTTCTATATCGCCGGAGAGAAGCAATATTAAAATTAGGTGCTCTTGCCTATGTCTACATATTTTATGTTTCCATTGTTTTAGTGTAATTTCTTTTATTGTACTTAAGATAGAGGTGTAGTCAGGTACTGAGTCTGTGTGCTTAGTGTTGTGGTGGTTTATAACTATAGATATGTTACTATGATTTTTAGGATGTGTTTTGGTTGAAGTTAATGCCCTTAAAAGTATTGTGGTTATTACTAAGATTAAGATTCTCATTTTCAGTAAGGCTAGTTTACTAGTTTAAGTTTAAGAATTAGGACAAGTAGTCTCAACTAGACTTAGTCTTAGATTTAGACTTAAGATATATTTAGAGTTAAGATATTTCTATTATTGTTATACTATAAGTATAAGTTTAAGTATAATTTGTTTAAAGTCACTAAAGTGCGTTTATTTTTGTATTATTTTTGTATTAAGTTCAATTACAGAAGATTATTGCGTCCCAAAGCTATTAACGCATCTCTGTGTTCTATTTATCTGTAAAGAATTAATATTTTATAATCCAAAATTACCCTTTACTTTATGGGCATGGGCAGTTAATGTTAATATTATTCTATTATAATTCTTTTGTCTAGGAATAATTAAATAATTTATGCACAATTTCCCTTAAGTTTATTTTCCTAAAATGAAATTTAAGTTAATAACATTATTAACATTTTGTATTATGTTTAATTTAAAAAAAAATTAATGCATATTCTTCATTATCTATCTTTTAAAATATTTTTTGGAAGGATTTAATTTAAAAATAGTTTTAAATATATCATCTCGTAATTAGCTCCGTTTTGTCGCGGTTTTCGGTTTCAAGTCATTCTTTATAGTAAAGTATGCAATGATCTAAGCAACATTGCCGGGGCTGTATTTTTATAATTAAATTAAGTTATTTTTTAAATATTATTAAATCGTTCTTTATACGATTTTTGCCATGAATATCAGGTGTGCAACTGTAAGTACTCTTTTCTTTCCGTAAAATTTATTTTAAAGCTATAAATTATTTACATTACATTAATTAATTATAATTACTGTTGAACTTAAATTTTAAATTAAATCCAGGTGAAGAACTTACTATTTTAGTAGTACTTACTTAATGATTTATTTAATGAATGTCCTATCATTTAATAACTTATATTTAGACAGGTTGATTAGATTTGTTAACATTGTTATGTTTTATATGATATTACATAGGGGTAAAAACCTATATCTCCGACCGGGCCGATCTTATCGGCGGCCATCTTGTTGCTATCGCACGTCACCACCGGAAAAGTAGTGCGAGCCCCGTGAATTTAAAGGGGTAGGGGAATCAGGGATTCTAAAATTGCGCAGTTTTTTTTAGCTACCGGCAAATTAAAAAAAAAAATTCACGGGGCTCTCACTACTTTTTCGGTGGTGACGTGCCATAGCAACAAGAGGGCCAAAGGATTGGGGGACATTCTAATAATTTAAGGGGTATTTTTTAGCGTTTTTCATTAAAGCAAAATAGTTGTAAAAATTTAAGAAAACAATGGGTACTCACCGATCAGGCATCTGAATCACAACAAATTAGATGAATACTGCCACAATAAAATTATATCGCTATACCTAACCCAAACCCTAAAATCTTCAATTTTCCGAAATTCTAAAGCTATGGTCCTATGGCCATGGCCAACCTAACCCAAACCCTAAAATCTTCCGAAATTCTAAAGCTATACCTAACCTAAACCCTAAAATCTTCCGAAATTCTAAAGCTATACCTAACCCAAACCCTAAAATCTTCCGAAATTCTAAAGCTATACCTAACCCAAACCCTAAAATCTTCTGAAATTCTAAAGCTATACCTAACCCAAACCCTAAAATCTTCCGAAATTCTAAAGCTATACCTAACCCAAATCCTAAAATCTTAAATTTTCCGCTGAAAAAAAAATCTCTACCTACTGATTGAATCGCACCCAGACGGCGAGGCAGGGTAATTAGCTGACGTCACTTCTAAATGAGCACACAAAATAGTTCTTAGATTATATTCAATTACACTTGGGAAAAAAGGAACAATGAGAGTGCCACCCATCTCCTTCATCCCATCATATTAATGTAAATATAAATTATGCCTTAAATATTAAATTAGACCTCCTCCAAAATCTCTCCCCCCTCCTCCAAAATCTCTGCCCTCATGCCCCTTCTCTTTTTGTTTTAATTTGTTCACCAAAAGCGTGCTGCACGTGCGCGCAACAATACAAATGCAGTGATAAAATTAGACATATTCAAGGGAAGCAACTATCATTTCATAGCAACAGGAAGAGAGGAGACGCTCAGCGACGCTCCGGTCGGAGATATAGGTTTTAGCCTACATAGGCTTCTTCTATATACAGAAGAATAGCCTGGCTAGACACTAGAGTCTAGAGAGGGTTAGACTGTTACTAACTTATTTAGTTACTTAGTCTTAGACTTAGTGTAGTGTAGACAGTAGAGGAGTATAGTATAGTTATAGTTGTTATAGTCATAGTGATATAATAAAAATTTAGTTTAGGAGTTTAGAATAATACTGAATAAATATATCAATATCACTGACTGACACTGTGATTGTCTCATACTCAAACTGTATGAGTATGACAAATAATTAATTGTCTTTAGGCTTTAGGCCTGAGGGGCCGTCCGTAAATGACGTCACTTGATTTTGGCCCATTTTTTACCCCCTTCCCACTTGACACTTGTCATACGTCATCACAAAAACTTAGACCCTCCTCAAATAAATATGAATATGACGTCACAAAGCTTTTCCCCCTCCCCCACCTTTAAAAGCTTTATTGTCTGTTATTTAAGCATGTATTTATAAAGCTGCACTCATATATCGTAAAAGATGGAAAGCCATTTAAAACGTCATTAAATGAATTATAAGAAATTGAATATTTAAGTGGAAATTTTATTTAAAGTTTGCACTTTTTGATGAGACGTCACATTTCTTAAACACCCCCGTCCCCCCTTATCACACATCGTCACAAATGTGTGCNCCCCCCCCCCCTCGGAAACTATATTGCCCAGTTCTAAGCACTAATAATTAACTAATCAGTAGGCTTAGGCCTAACTAAAAAAAAAATTTTTCCGGCCTACTTATGAATTTTAGTTGAAAACACTCAAGTCAAAGCCAAATTAAAAATTAAAGTTTTTACATGTTTGATGAAGATTGGGCTTATCTGTGGGCTATCCTGTGAACACAGCACTGAATTGTGTACTTATTTTATTTAGCCTAAGATCTGGACTGGTTACAATTAACTTAACTGCCTCTGTGTTATAGCCTATTGCCCTGGCTCAGAGTTCATTCTTTGGTGAGTCAAATCTGAGAGCAACCATTTAATTTGGATATAACTATAAATCCAGTGAGTTGACGAATGAAAAATTCCCTTATCCTTAGTTTGGCTCATTGTATTTTTTTTTGAAATCGCTGAGTTGATAGCCACATCACTTGAGAGAGGAAATAGGATATCCCCAATTGTCAGGGCAGAGCGAGAGTGTTGCTAATTTTGTTATATACTCATGTGGTTTTTAAGGAGTAAGGTAAAATGCTGCATTAATGCTTACGCTTAGTTAAGTGTTTTTATTTTTCAATAGTTGACCCATCTTCAAAAAATTGTCTTAAAATCTTTAAAATTTTAATCTCAGAATTTTTAGTTTCTTTTAATCCTCCAAGTTGACAGGCCACCAGGGGGCCGCGGTGGTCGAGTGGCAAGCGCGCTTGACTGGCGCTCCGATGGTCACGGGCTCGAATCCATGGGAAGCCAGGTACTTGTTCCCGGGGCCCAGGGTGTCCCCGAGTTCCACCCAGCTCCAAATGGGTGAAAAGCGGTGGGGTAATACGTGGAACCCTCAGCCGTGGCATGTGACCGCTGCATCACGTGCCAAACACAACTGCTGCCTTGCAGATGGTCTTGGCTGACCAAAGGCTATGGAAGCAAATCCAGAAAATACAGCAGGCTGAAGTCGGAGACCACGGGCCAATTGGCGCAAAACTCGTGGCACGCAAAACTCAATGAGAACGCAGAAGAAGAAGAAGACAGGCCACCCATGACCAATGTTCCTTCTAAGTTCATTGGTCCATGTGCAAAGGAAAGATCCTTGTATGCAAATTTGCACAGGATAAATTTTTTAGTGTGCAAAACTTTACCAAATTTGCTTTGCTGTAATTCTAAACTGCTGAATAGCGTCAGTCAGATATCAGATATATGGTACATTGCCTGTTACTGAGTTTAATACAATCTATTGTAGGTTCTCAGAACTTGAGGAAAAATATCTTGTTAAAGCTGATATATGGTTAACAGATCTCATTTTGAACGGTTAACTGGTCCTCAAAATGAGCGGGCTTAACAACTTTGCTAGTTACTAAGGTTGTTAACAGTTACCCAGTAGGGGTTCATATTATATTTCATACGTCCTGTCAACTCTATGGTAGTTGGACTTGCAAGTTGATGAAAATATAAAAATTCTCCTTATCACCATTTACTCACATTTTAAAAAGAAATTGCATCATGCCAGAGAGTTAAAAACAATGTGGTCAGTCGATGAGGCGTGCCTAGAGTTGCTAAATGTTCTACATTATCTAGTTTGTTTTAACAACATTAAGGAAAATACCTCCCTATCAGTATTTAACAGTTAAGGAAAATACCTCCCTATCAGTATTTAACAGTTAACCACATTTTTTATAAACAGTTAACTGTCACTCCCAAATGAACTGTATTAACAACTTTACCATTTAAATTTACTGCACTCAAATTTTAGACAGCTTGGTGTCCGGCATGGTTGAGCCATGAGGCGAATTATATATAATGATGCTATTTTTATGAATTAAATCAACATTAAATTACTATGCTGAAGTTAATGTTTATATTATATAAGAATAAGATCATCTCTTCACTCATATTTGCACGATATCGTCAAACTTTTAAACTTTAAATTTCATTTTGTTTTTATCATTCATTTTGTGATTTGATCAGCTCTTTTCTTTTTAAAAAGGAGCTGATCAGATCACTAGAATTTCTGAAGGCCACATAGTCCTTTTAATTAAATATTATTGTTGCCTAGAACTAGAACAAAAAATTTAATTCCATTGCTATATAAAGTTACAGTTACACATTAACTAGTTTAAATTGGAATGGAACATATAATTATTTGTAAAAAAAAGTATGTGTCTATCTAAAAAATATAACTGTTACATGACTTACAAATGAAGTGTTTCTTTTTATAAGCCTGATGATCTAATGAATATGCAGCACTGTAACCTTCTGTGCTTGCCAGAAAATTATCAGATGAAGTACTATTTTTATCATGGTCTTTCGTGGCCACAGGTAAGTCTTTTTACACCTATTTTTTTGTTTTTTTTGTTAAAAGCTCAAAAGTTTTTTCAGTTATCGCAGACAATTTTGGCATCATATTTTGCTTTCAATAATAAAAAGAATTATCACTATACAGGTTTTTATGGAATTTTAATTAAGTTTCTTAACTTTCATTTTAAATACATCTTTTTATAATCAGGCCATATCCTTATTTTTTTTAGCACAGTTGAAAAAAAACCAACTGATGATATGAATAAGTTTAGTTACAAATAAAGTGATAAATAAAATTTAGAAATGTCTTTTTATGAGTTGCCTATCAAGAAGAAAAAATTAAGTTAGTAAAAGATTAATTATACTGCTTTTTTGGTTTGCAGTTTTTTTTTTTATGAATACAATGTTTGCTACACTGTGCCTAAATAGTTTCTTTGTGTGTTTTTTTTTCCAGTTATCCTATGTTGCTGAAGATCATAGTGGTAAAATTGTTGGTTATGTTTTGGCTAAGATGTAAGTATTTTAAAAAATTATTCTTGTCTTCTATTTTATAATAAAAATTCTATATTGATTCTTGTAGTATAGTAAAATGGTGTGCTTCATAAATATCATTAAAGAATCTCCTGAAAACTAACAACACTGCACACACTAAACTTACATTAACCAGTGGCGGACTAGAGTAGGTAAAGGTAACAGTCATTACCCACATTGAAATCCTAAATGCTATTTATGTGTCTATATTTTAAAATGCTTTGACATACAGCTCACACGGAAACTCCTGTAATTTTTAATTTACAGCACTCTCTTATTTCTTTTAATAAACAAATTTACCCATTTGTATGGTGCATTTCCAATTTTTTAAAATGACCACTCCATCACCTTTATAAATCCCAACTATTATTGTGTGCTGCTGTGGTATATGTTGGAACACAAAGCAAGTAAAATATGTAGCTTTCACGCTGCAGTGAATATTTGTGTGTGTTTTACTTATTATTCGTTTCTTTTTATCCATAATTTGTAAATCATTAATGAATTTTTTTTCAAATTGCACAAGTAATTAAAACTTTGTGTAAAAATCTATAGATCATTAATCAATTTGAACTGTCCATGAGCTGTTTTTATTAGGAATTGTTTAAATTTTGTGCCAAAAAATGATAATGTGATGTACAAAATACTTTGTTGTCCTTTTTATTATTTTTATTGTAGGGAGGAAGATCCCGAGGATTCTGTACCTCACGGTCACATTACATCTTTGGTAAGTTTTTTATGGGGGAAATCTTTACGATAACTTAAGCATTTCCTTATTGTTGAGTTTTTGTATTTAATTTTTTTTTAAATGTGTTATTCAGCTCCTGTTCTTTGTTTTTATAATTAATAAATACATATCAAGTATCTAGTATATCATTATCATTTGGAAATATATTTTGAAATGAATAATAGTAATTATTCAGTATTTCAGTTAAGAATTATTTTAACCCTTTACAGTCCAATGCGCTTTTGACTTTTCTACTCCCTGCGACCAAGCAAGGGGAGATAACACTTTCTTAAATCAATGTTCTTTTCCTAATTAATTCATAAAAAATAAACTATTAGTAGGAAAATGAAAGTAAAAATAACTAAGTATAAACAAATGGACACACTTTATATCCATTGGTCTTAAAGGTGTATAATACAAATGATGTTCACATAAAAAAATCCAGAAAACCCCCCAAAAAATTTTTAACAAATTTTCCATGTCATTAGGTAGATCTCTTAACCATTTGCAAGTCTATCAAAGCTTTGCTAAAGCAGGCATTATTAGCAGGCACAGTTGTACTAGTATGAGTGAACCACATGCATGTTGTGAATGCCAACATTACATTTTCATTTTTAAAAACTTCTTTATTTCATTGGAGAAAACTGGCTGCAAGTAAATTCTTTTTAGCACATTGTGCTAGTTGTAGTGCAAACAAAATTCGTTTTTTTTTAGTAGTAATTGTCTGGTATGACTAAGAAAAGTAATCAGATGCAATAGCATTGTCTTGCAGATATTAATCATGTCTAGGGCCTGATTATTTGAAAATTGAGGAAAAATCGATTGTGGAAAAATTAATCGACCACTATCGGTCTGATAATGGCCTATAAAACCACTTCCATCCATGTCGTGTCACAATTTATATAATTTTTTATCAGTGTTTCTATAACTATCACTAGTGTTATTTAAATTAAAATCAATAATCATATTAATTACTGCAAGATTCACTGAATAAGGAAGCCCCATTACGCCTAAGTTCCTTCAATATTTTGTCCATTTCATTAAAATCCCCGTGAAAAAAAACGTCACTTTTAAAAAAATTGTAAAAAATGAGCCCTTAGGTACACCGTCTTCAAACTAGTATCAAAATAAACATCAAAAACGAGGCTCTCTTCCGGTTAAGTTTAAGACGGATATGCGCAGCGCTACGCAACAAAGTAAACAACCTCGGAGCGGGCGGGTTTGGCGTTATCGGACTGTAAGCATAAGAAAAAAAACGGCGCGTTTCGGGCGCATCGGACTGTAAAGGGTTAAGCACCAGTTTTTGTATTATTATTTTAAAACTTCTATAGAATAAGGCATTTTTTCTAAAAATCTACTTGTTTTGTGACTCCCTCTAGGCTGTCAAAAGGTCTCATAGACGTCTTGGCCTTGCTCAGAAGTTAATGGACCAGGCCTCTAGGGCTATGGTGGAAAATTTCAATGCGCAGTACGTGTCTCTCCATGTAAGAAAAAGTAACAGAGCTGCTCTCCATCTCTACACAGAAAATCTAAAATTCTCGTAAGTCTCAAACAATGGAATTAATTTCTTGCTTTAATATTATTACTATTTATAACATATTTCCTATGGAATTCTCTCTGTTTGTTGCTGATTGAGTTCTCTCTTTGCTGGCACAGGATCAGTGAAATAGAGCCAAAGTATTATGCTGATGGTGAGGATGCTTATGCCATGAGACGAGACTTAACAGAATTTAGGGAAAAGGTAATTTGATCCTAGGTTTGTTGGAGGACTGACAATCAAGTTGGTTACCATGTCAGTTAAATATGCCAAATCAGTTTTGAATCCAAATTGCATTTTATTGACTAATTATAGTACATCTTTTTAATTTTGTTCATAATTTTTAAAATAAATTTAAATTTGTTCTGAATAATTATTCAATGGACTCAAAATAATTTTTCTATAGCTTCTTTATTTAACCACAGCATGTCAAAAGGTTTAATTTTGTTCTTAATTAGAACAAGTTTATGTGCCTTCTTTTATTTGTTAAATTGTTTTTTTCTGCAGTATGGATTGACAGCTGACCCAGATCAACTAGCAATAGAGAATGCTCCAGCTCAGGATGTGCTGAAACCAAAGATTGTAGATTGAAGTAGTGCCTGAATTCTTACAGTGTGCTTGATTTTTTTTTATCTGCATGAGAAATGTGTAGATCACAAATATAATTTTGTGTACCGGGAACATGTAATGAGCAAATGGTATCTGAAGTAAAATAGTTTCAGCTTTGTTATTTGTATCATTTTTTTAAAAAAAGTGTAAATGTATGAATCATCATACCTATGTAAATAAACTGTTAGACATTTTTAATCCAATTTTTGTATGCCAATTCATTCAATTTACTTCTATTAAGTTTTACAATTACAGCTGCAAGTGACAAAAGATTTTTTTTATCAGCCTAATTTCAAGATGTTATTAAAATCTTAAGCAAGAAGTCTTACAAGTTTTATGGGGTTGACGTTGCCTTTTTTAGGTAACACTGTACTGTCTGAAGTGTTGATACAATACAAATAATTATTTGCCATACAAAATTTATAAACATTGAAAAAATCAACCAGCCTCTATGGTTAAGATGAGGTGGTTTTTTTAAAGTCTTCTTACAGAGAATTTCTTTAAGTATATGAATCAAATGTTTTAAGGATTACAATTTTAAAAATTATTTAAAGACATTGTTAGGAAATAACATAAATTTAAATATTAAATTTTTTTACATATAATATCCATTTATGAATTTTATGGGGTTGTTTTTAAGAAAAGCTTTTAATTTTGAAGGTTTTTAATGTGTATAACAATAAATATTAGTTAACATATTGTAGTAAAAGTAAAATCAATCATCTAAATAAGTAGGAAATTATTTTAAATTATTAAACAGAGGTGTAAGCTTTATCAAATATTAGCGGAAATTTGTATTATTTTATTGAATTTTAACAGATATTGAAATACAATGATGATTAATAATTAACTTAAAAAGTCTTAGTTAAATAAATATTAAATGCACTTTCTTTTATTGAACAAGAGAAATTGTCTCATTACCAGAGGCGTCACTAGGGTTGGTGTCACCCGGGGCGGTAGCTCATGGTGTCACCTGGGGCGGTAGCTAATGGTGTCACCCCCTCATGATTTAACCCATGGAACTCCTCCGAGTTTTCCAGTGCCACATAACGGGAATATATAGAATTTTACTGTCTGGTGTCACCCCCCTGATGGTGTCACCCGGGGCGGCCCGCCCCCTCCGCACCCCCCTAGCGACGCCACTGCTCATTACATCATAATAACAAAATTATCATGAAGTATCTACCATTTGATGCACAAAGATTCAATTATAATCATCGTCTTTATATTAAATTCTCTAGATTGATATTAATTAGAATTTCAATCCAAATTCACACTGTAAAATAATGTCGCATATAGCTATAACAACTTCAGTCTCATAGCCATCAACTCCCAATTATTTGAATAGTAAAATTTATTTCCAGTATCTTTCTCAACCACAGGTCAATTTCATATCTTTACAAATTTGAAGGTTTATTGTATTTTAAAACAGATGCTTCATTGAAAAAAGTTGCACTGCAAATTTTAAGGAACAAAAGTAAATAAAAAAAATCATGTTAAGCCTGGTCCCTATTGGAATTCAGGACGTGTTAGCGCATTTTCGTATTATGTATCAGTACTTATGTTAGATATCAGCATTATGTAGTTATCAGTAATTGTGTTTAGATTTTAGACATATTTTTATGAATTTTCTTGTGTAATGAATATACCTGACATTTTTTTTTATTTAAAAGTCATTTCTTTACATTTAAAAAAATTTTATTTTCTCTTTAATCTATCTACAAGTCACCACAAATGATGACGTAAAACTCTCTAAACTTTTACACATATTCTAATGACGTCAACTAAAAAAAAAACTAATTCTTTTGCACGCTTTCGCACCACTCTTCAATGCTTGAAAAACTATGTATTCGACTTCCGGCAATGGCGGCCGTTCCCTGCGCTAGTGTTACCTCTCGATTCGAAATATTTTTTGGTAGTTTTAACGGGGTTTTTTAACGGATTGAGTAACTGAGTGTTGATGCACAAATGGCAGGTCAGGACATACAAAAAACATACATACCTCATGGGTCTAGGACTTATGGATGCTGAGATCAAGGGTGATGACGGACGGACGGACAAAACGGGTGCAATAGCGCATTCGACTTCTCGAAAATGCGCTAAAAAGAAGTTACTTTTAGAATGTCTAACAAATATAAGCAGACCAATTATTGTGTGTTGTGCTCTGTACACAAAACAATAGACACAGCTCTTCTTTGTTGGTACTTAAAAAGTATGTTTATATAGACCGCTATATTTGGTGGGCAGGTTCTGTTTTTTTTTTTGGTATGGGTTGAAGAGTTTTTCCATAGGACTAAAAGCCAGGGGTGTCCATGTAATACAGGGGTGTCCATGTAATACAGGGGTGCCCATGTAATACAGGGGTGCCCATGTAATATGATGATGGCATGACTACTATTATGATGTCATATGGCCTGACTACTACAATGTCATATGGCCTAACTACTACAATTATGTCATATGGCCTGAATACTAGTGTCATATGGCTTTAGTACTATGATGATGTCATATGGCCTGACTACTACAATGTCATATAGCCTGACTACTATAATGATGTCATATTGTCTGACTACTTCTACAATGATGTCATATAGTGTGACTACTACAATCAAGTCATGGTTAACTGACAAAACGGCCCTGACAAATGGGTTCTGAAATAACAGCCCTGGACTAATAGTAAAAAATACAATCAAATATTAAATTAGTATTTTTACTCACCGATTAAGTATCAGGTTTAGTTCACAAGAAACAATAATGACATGACAAGAAAGAATTTAACATCAGTTACTCAATAAAGTACCAAGTCAGGTTTGTTGTGAAGAAATTATATTACATCACAAGAAATAATTTTACAATGTAAATCAATGTAATAACTTTTTTTTTTTAAAGGTGAAAAAATTGACAAATGCTTAAACTCAAAAAATTGTTAATTTTGTGTTTAAAAATGTTAATAATTTATCTGGGGCCGTTTTGACAGGTCACGTGATGTCATATGACAAGACTACAATTATTGACACATACTTTTCAATACTATATGCTAGTTACGGTACAATGTATTGACACGAAGTCATTGTTTATAGAAACGTGAGTTCTCTAAATAACTGTTATAATAGCCTCTACTGTTAATGTTCCATTAATACTTTTATCAAATAATTGTCTTGGTAACATGCCAGCGATTTCATGGATTCAACACTTCAATTACTATACAGAAATAAAACAGGAAAACATCCAGGCATGTGACATAAATAAGTATTGTGTAGAATAAAAAGAAAAATAAAATATAGGGGAAATAAACAAGCGGTGTTTTTGTTTTGTTTTTTTTTAAAAAAAGAAGAAAAAAAAAGGGGGTGGGGGGTAAAATATCAACATTGTTAAAGGGAGATAACTGAAACTGAATTATATTTATAATTCTGCTTCACCCAACATTCAACACATAGATCCAGTGGCGGCGTTAGGTAAGCGCGGGGCCTAGTGCCAGCAATGACCCCGCGGGGCCAGAGTACTAGTAAAGATCGCTAAGCACCAGTATGCTATGGTATTTAAAAATATGAAATATCTTGATTATTGTGTAATTTTATTACCGCGTGTCACCTTTTTATTAAATTAGTACACGTTCTACCATCCACTCTTTGGTTCTACATGTATAGGCTATTAACCAGGACGAGACATGTTCAGGACCGAAACGCGGGGCCTACCTAAACGCGGGGCCTGGGGCAATCACCCCAGTTGCCACCCTCAAACGCCGCTCCTGCATAGATCTACTCATTTCAAAAAGTTTGGTTTGCATGCTTGATAATGGGATTTTTCAAGTAAAATTTCTCACCTAAAACATGTACGCAAATGTCTTGATTCTGATTTCTTCTATTGATATTTAAATTTATCGAAACCTCAATAAAATACGATCTTTTTTATGCTGATTCAGATAAACGTGTTTATCAAACCCTACACAACGTAGCATATACAAAGACTTGTTATCTTTAAAAAAAAAAAAAAAAACAAACAAACAACAACTTGTTATTAAACAAATTAAAACGGCCTACCATTGTAATTATGGCCTTGGCTAAAATTATTTTTAAAAAGTAATTAAATTTATAATATACTTAGGGGCCGTCCATAAAGTACGTCACGCTCCAGAGGGTGAGAAAGTGTGACAGGGGGTAGGGGGTGTCCAGCAATTTGTGACGTCAAGGTGTTTTACATTAAATTTTATTTATTTTGTTAATAAAAAATAAATTTTGGTCGAAAGTGTGACGTACTTTCTTTTTTTTCGCGAGGGGGGGGGGGTCCCCGAGATTTGTGACTGGGAGGAGGGGGCAGTTAAAATGGTCAAAAATAGCGTGATGACGGCCCCTTAACGTGACTTTGATTTTCTCAAAGCTTTAAATTATACCTAGCAAATATAATTTCCTGAATTTTACCCTATTTAATGAGGGTATATATGTAGTCCATAGGAATGTGACGTCTTTTATGCGCGACTCCTAATCCATAGAACTCCTCTCAGTCTTCCAGTGCCAAATAAATGGAATATAAATAATTTTACTTTTTTTTTTGTCACCCGGTGAGGTCAGCACCTCTTGCTCCCCTCTAGTGAATTACGTTTAAAAGATAAAACAATTCCTTATCACATGAAAAAAAAATTTTGTAAAAAAAAAAAAAAAAGGTAAAACAGTAGAGAGAGAGACAGAGAGAGAGAGAGAGAGAGAGAGAGAGAGAGTGTGTGTGTGTGTGAGAGAGAGAGAGAGAGATTTGTAAATAACCAAAATAGCGTAAATATCCAGACTAACTCCTAAGCATCTTCCTCGCCCTACAACATAACAAAGCGTATTCTTTCCACCACGCACCCGAAACATAAAAGCAGTTAATGACATACAAAGTATTTGAAATATAGAAAACAATTCCTTACCCCATGAAAAACAATTTTTTTAAAAAAAGGAATAACGCGTAATATTATTCTTTATGGACCCACGTTTGTAAGCACAAAACAGCTCAGTGGGGATCAATGTTTTCTCTAAGGTTTGCCGGTTGTTGTGCTAAATAATAAAAAAAAAACTTGTGTGCAGCAGCAACGTTTAACAGTTTACCATTTTTAGTGTGCAAAGTTTTGGTATCTCCCCAAAAGTACATGCATCAATTTGATCGATATTCTTTAAATGAGAAAAATTTGTTTAAATAAAAATAATATAGTAGATTATAATTAAATAAACAAGAATTATAAATGTATAATTCTGTTCCGCTGAACAGAAATATACATTTATATGTTCATTAAGTAACCAAATGCCAACGTACCCATATGCCGCTAATCTATTATGGGGCACACTGGTGTCTGTCAACAAGATCCATATTTTATAGACTTTGTCAAGGTTGATCTGATGTCCATCAATTTTGCAAGATTTAATCCTCATAAGCAACTCTAAATGTAACTCTTACAACATATTTCTAGATTATACTTTTCTAGAATTCAGTAGGCTAAATCCACGTTCACAATGAGCGCTCGATGCAAGAAATACAGCACAAATATCAAACAGGGTGGCAATGTCGCTGAATTATTCTTTAGTCATGAAAAACTGAATCACCTCGTCGAAAGTCTGAATCAACCTACATTTTATTTATTTTCTTCGAGCACTAATCTTAAATTACGATAGTGATCCGTAAATTTCTCCACAATGTCTTCATAGCTTTTAAGAATACTTTGTATTTATAAACTATGGCACACATTTTTGTTTGTTCAAAATTAAAATTTGACATGTCGACTAACGCTTACAACTCAAATATTCACTGAGTATCAAGTCGCTTTCAAGAAATCGAGAGTCCACGTGCAAACTCAGACATTCAAAAAATTTGAGGACTGTATTTGTGTTTTCAGCCTGAACACATTTTAGCAACCTCTGCAGACTAATGAACATTTTCTCCATGGTGATGTCCTCTTATCGATAATTCCTTTTACAAACTGGTATGCCTTCCTAGTCATTAGAATTTTCCTTTGTAACAGCTTGCTTAATTTGGCAAGTTCTCCAAATACTTCATGAATGACACTGTGAATCTCTGAGATTCTTTAAACAATATTTATTGACTTGGTCATAATACAAACGTGCCTGCTCTTCACAGTATTCAGTCAGTGCTCGTATGTCATTTCTCTACAATGCTTGTGAAGCAAAGTGTCGTGAAAGCCATCTGATTTTCAGTGTCATCTTTAAAAAAATCCTGCTCTAGGTGTCCAGGGCAAACTGAGTTTTTATTTCAAAACACTCCTTTCACCACACTGTGACCCCCCAACACGACCCCCATTGTTTTGATTAAAATATCACACCGCTTGTTCGTGACATTCAAGTCTTTTTTTGTAAGTTGTCGGCGACTGATATAAAAATCTTTGTTCTGCTCCAAGGCTGGTAACCAATATCAAATATTTTTATTATTTTATAAGGAGTGTTGATATTTTTCTTGTATTATCGTTAGACTAATTAATTGAATGATGTTGCTAAAGTCTGTTTGCAGTGTGTGAGAGATGGAAGATAGATTCTGGACATTTATACTTATTTTTTAAATTGAATTTTAACAAAGGATGTGACTGAGTTCCAGGTAGAATAAGAAAGAAAGTCGCTACTAACTGTCATGACAAAGGCGCAGAAATTCTAATTTTTTACCTACTGAAATTTTTTGCGTGGTAACTCAAAACTTAAAAGAAACATTGATGGGGATGGGACCTACGAACCAGACTACCTATATATAAACATGGATATCTATGCTTGCACGCCTTTAACAAATATTTGTTTTTTTTTTAAAAATTACCGCAAAGACATTAAATTCATAACTTTCCTCTAAAAATAACAACAACAAAGAAAACCCTTAAAAAAATTGAAAATCGTATTACGCCCCCACCCCTCTGTGGTGGAGGGAAGAGGGGTGGGATTCGTCAACGTTGTCAATACTTCAGAGCTCAGTTTGCTTGGTATCTTTAAAAACAGAACACACCGCCAGCGTTGTTGAAGATCTCTCTGGTGCGGCTGTTTCTTTTTTTCCCCATAATTTGTTTTATTTAGTTTGTGTTTTGGGACTGTTTTATTATTGCAAGATAACTGATTTTTTAAAATAAAATTTTTCACTTTAACGTAATTCCATTGTATTCCTTTCTAGATGAAGAAAATGTGTCTCTTTTTTTTCTGACATTAATTCAACAGTTAAATTTTAGCCTTTGGTGTCACCCTCTAATGGTGTCACCCGGGGCGGCCCGCCCCCGCCCCCCCTAGCAATGCCACTGGGTCCAATACAGAAGATGCATATTCTAGTATAAGTCTCACCAGGTAGCATTTTAGTTGTATATCTTTATTACATTTGTAAAAGGTTTTTTTTTTTTTTTTTTTTTTTAAATAAAACCTAAGGTTTTGTTTGATTTTTTAATAATTTCATTGACATGGGGATTCCAAGATAGTTTCTCATTTATTATGAATCCTAAGTATTTTGCATCTTTAGTTTGGGTTAGGGGCCGTCCATAAATGACGTCACGCACCTAGGGGGGAGGGGGGTCTCACTTTTGTGACGATGCGTGACGTGGGGGAGGGAGGGGGGGTCGAAGAAATGTGACGTCACATCGAAAGGTTAACTTTAAATAAAACTTCCACTGAAATATTTGGTCACTTAAAATTTATTAATGACTGTTTTTTTTAAAAATTCAGTTCTAAATATAATGATAAATGTGTCCATTTCAAATTAGTCAAAAATATTTATTAACCTCATTGAATGCATCAAATTCTCGACATCGCAATTCGACAGGAGCACAAAACAACTTTTCTTCTGAGCTCAGTTTTTAAGGCATTAATTTTAAATGTGACAGAAAAGATACTTGATACAGTCCAGTCATGTTGATTAAGATTATTGTCACTTGTGTCAATATAAATGAAAGTAGGTTGGATTTAGGTGTCTTCATATAGTACGTAAATAAGAAATCTACATAGATGACAAATTTAACAAATGCATTTTCTGGAAGGAACCGGTTTAATAGTGGGCATATATTCCAAACATACACGTACACATGACGTATTTAAATATATCTAGTGGAGTGGAGTGGATGTTACATGTCCCAAATGAGTATGCATTACCCCCAAGAATTCCCTTTTGACCCCAGATGAGGTAATTTACCCCTGTTCACCGACCTCTTTCTTACGGGATGCCCGTCAGTCAATTGAGGGATTTAAAAAAAATACATTTTAAAGATATTATTTTTAAATAACTTTTTTTTATAAACAAAGAAGTTAACAGTAAAGATTTATAGTCAATATTTAATTTGTGTGCATTAAAAAAAAATTTAATCTAGGGATGTTAACATATTTCGTTTTTTAAAGGCCGGTGTTGCAAAATAAATCCGCCCCCATACAGAGTCTCCCCCAGGAGATTCCATTTTAAAACAAACTCTCCCCCGGAGAAAATATTTTACTCCCAATT
This sequence comes from Radix auricularia, assembly GCA_002072015.1. Lineage (NCBI taxonomy): Eukaryota > Metazoa > Mollusca > Gastropoda > Lymnaeidae > Radix > Radix auricularia. The sequence continues at coordinate 475,624 of MUZC01002217.1, forward strand.
AAAATAAATCCTCCCCTATCCTGTAAAATAATGTCTCCCCCAAAATAAATCCGCCCCCAGCACACTTTCGATATTAAACACAGTGATCATTGAAAAACAAAAGAATATAGAATACTTACTTTTGTATTGCTTTAATATTCATAATTGTTTACTATAATACTATTTATAGTAGTGGCGTAGATATACAGACATATGAGTGGGTGGGGACCATACCGTTTGACACTTCTCAGGGGCGTAACATAATTTGAAAAATTTATTAATTACTTGATTTTTTTCCCACAGTACAAATAGACGCACATGGAGTTTTTGGTGTATAAGGGCCATTGTTTTGTTTCATAAAGCAGGGATTAAGTCCTTTAAGGCCAAGTCACACAAACACCGGGCTTTCAGACATCCATTTATTTTTGAAGTCGGTGGAAAGGGGGTTGGAGTGACCCAATTAAGTAAAGGCACGGGGGGTGGGGAGGGAACATAAATCACGCTGTGCAACTGACCTGTTTAACCTATAACCCGATTATACAGTGTGTTTTTATAAAAACTCTGTAAATGCAGTGTGTTGAGAGAAGCAGGAGCGAGGTTTAAAAAGAGGGGTGGTGCTGACATCAGTGGGTGACACTATAACAAAAGGTAACATCCTTGTATGTGGCACTGGAAGAATCGGAGGAGTTTTATTGGTTTAGTCGTGATGGGATGATACATTGGGCTTATAGCAGTGGTTTACGCAAAACGTATTGACGCTTTTGGGGAGACAGCTTCACTAATAATATATAAATAATAAGTTATTCTTTTAATAAATGTACCGAGACGTTTTTTCTCAATTTAAAATAATCAAATTTAAAAATCCAATAATTTACTAAACATTGGCTTCTGGTTTTTAAATTAAAATATTTTTCAACATTGATTTATAAATGCTACAATAATAATGTGTCAGATTATTTCTATGACTACAAACAAAAAACAAAACAAATGATTATAACAACACAGCCTTTACTACAATCATCAATACTTTCATCACAAAAGATAGTATTTCAAAGTGTATCTTTCAAATATAATAAAAAGAAATATTAAACATACATACACACACACA
>MUZC01002217.1:499870-519135 GCA_002072015.1 Radix auricularia
ACAGAAGAGTCACAATGTGAACACAGAAGAGTCACAATGTGAAGACAGAAGAGCCGCAATGTGAAGACAGAAGAGCCGCAATGTGAACACAGAAGAGTCACAATGTGAACACAGAAGAGTCACAATGTGAACACAGAAGAGTCACAATGTGAAGACAGAAGAGTCACAATGTGAAGACAGAAGAGTCGCAATGTGAACACAGAAGAGCCGCAATGTGACGACAGAAGAGCCGCAATGTGAAGACAGAAGAGTCACAATGTGAAGACAGAAGAGTCACAATGTGAATACAGAAGAGCCGCAATGTGAAGACAGAAGAGCCGCAATGTGACGACAGAAGAGTCGCAATGTGAACACAGAAGAGTCGTAATGTGAACACAGAAGAGTCGTAATGTGAACACAGAAGAGCCGCACGTGGGCCGATAGCCGCGGTTCGGCCACCGTTGTACTAGAGTAATAAATATTCGTGGAGTTGGGACACCCGGACATGCTATCCAGGTGAAATAATTTCAGACAATAATCAGGGCAGGTTGATATGTTGTTATTCCTTGCCCAGGCCTGTGGTCAGACAATAAAGGCCGTTGTTATCTGTCACATAGATTAGTGAAGCAGTCGAGCTCAATGGACTGTGCAATAATAGGAACATAGCATTTTAAAACAATTATTATTCCACAATTATTTTGATTAAAATGCCTGACTCCGGGACAGTGTTACAGTTCATGTTTGTTAACAATATGAAAACAGAACAGTGTAACAAAATAACTTATATTACATTTTTTACGTAATGACTGTGATCCTTATTAAAATTGGGGTACAGGGGCTTTCAACTAAATTCTTATACAGACCCCAATAGTGAGGATCTCTTTCAACGTATTGAGAACACAAGCAAAGTTGTACCTTAAGACCAAAAAGACTTAGATGAGCTCAACTTCTCTTCTTGTTTCTATCAAAGTGGGCAAGACGCTGACGATAGTTTCAAATAAAATCAACTTTGGTTTTCTAATTGTTTCCCTTTCAGATTTTCCGTGTTGTCAGCCAACACTTGATACATTATTTAAATATGAAGGGAATTAAAAACCACTTTTCTCAATAATATATTTTAAGTATTTTAGCTTTTGATGTACCAAATTATTGAATATTTCCATAGCAAAACGTATCACCTTTACCACATAAGTTTGGTTGATAAAAATACAGAATGAAAAAAAAAATCATGTTAAGCCTGGTCCCTTTTTGGACTCAGGACGTGTTAGCGCATTTTCGTATTATGTATCAGTACTTATGTTAGATATCAGCATTATGTAGTTATCAGTAATTGTGTTTAGATTTTAGACATATTTTTATGAATTTTCTTGTGTAATGAATATACCTGAAATTTTTTTTATTTAAAAGTCATTTCTTTACATTTTAAAATTTTTTATTTTCTCTTTAATCTAACTACAAGTGGTTTTTGGTCACTGAAATAGGACTCATAAATGAAACATTCTAAATTGTAATCAGCTAATCGCCCAGATACTCCGTCAATTGTTGTTTGATAGATCGTGGTTGCCAATCTTGGTGAAAGTAGTTGAATGTTGAAGCTTGTTTCGAAAAAGTTTTCAATTTCTGCCCCTGGGCCGCTAAGATCTTGATTGAAGTCACCACAAATGATGACGTTTGGTTGATTGAGTTGTGCTGCAAAGTTTTCATTGATGAAATCTTTGAAAAACCGATTGTTTGTTGCTGGATTTTTGTATATGTTGATAACGACAATGTCATCAACCATACACGATGTTGCTTCGATGTGTTGATGTTGACCAGACTCTTGTTTTATCGATTTTNTTTGTATGGAAAATGAGGTCATATGGCACTTCCAGGAGCTCTACTGCCACTACAAGAGGTCGGATCGAGTAACTGAGTGTTGATGCACAAATGGCAGGTCAGGACATACAAAAAACATATATACATCATGGGTCTAAAAACATATATACATCATGGGTCTAGGACTTTCATACTTCCAGGAGCTCTACTGCCACTACAATAGGTCGGATCGAGTAACTGAGTGTTGATGCACAAATGGCAGGTCAGGACATACAAAAAAAATATATATACATCATGGGTCTAGGACTTATGGATGCTGAGATCTAGGGTGATGACAGACGGACGGACGGACAAAACGGATACAATAGCGCATTTCTACTTCTCGAAAATGCGCTAAAAACTCTAATACCTTAGCTTGGCATAACTCAATGAAACTATATTGTATCAAACGTAACTAAAACAGCAAGCTCAAATATGTCTGAAATAAATGTTACACAAAACTTGAAAAAAAAACATGAAGTCAGTTCACAGACGTAAGATGGTGAGTCCCAACACCTAGGCCAGTGCACAGACGTAAGGTGGTGAGTCCCCACACCTTGGCAAGTGCACAGACGTAAGGTGGTGAGTCCTCACACCTTGGCCAGTGCACAGACGTAAGGTGGTATCTACAGATGAGTTCCCACACCTAGGCCAGTGCACAGACGTAAGGTGGTGAGTCCCCACACCTAGGCCAGCGCACAGACGTAAGGTGGTGAGTCCCCACACCTAGACCAGTGCACAGACGTAAGGTGGTGAGTCCCCACACCTAGACCAGTGCACAGACGTAAGGTGGTAAGTCCCCACACCTAGGCCAGTGCACGGACGTAAGATAGTGAGACCCCACGCCTAGACCAGTGCACAGACGTAAGGTGGTGAGTCCCCACACCTAGACCAGTGCACATATGTAAGATGATGAGTCTCCACAGCTAGGCCAGTGCACGGGCGTAAGATAGTGAGTCCCCACACCTAGGCCAGTGCACAGACGCAGGGTGGTATCTACTGGTGTCCCCACACCTAGACCAGTGCACAGACTTAAGATGGTGAGTCCCCACACCTAGGCCAGTGCACAGACGTAAGGTGGTATCTACTGGTGAGTTCCCACACCTAGGCCAGTGCACAAACGTAAGGTGGTGAGTCCCCACACCTAGGCCAGCGCACAGACGTAAGGTGGTGAGTCCCCACACCTAGACCAGTGCACATATGTAAGATGATGAGTCTACACAGCTAGGCCAGTGCACGGGCGTAAGATAGTGAGTCCCCACACCTAGGCCAGTGCACAGACGCAAGGTGGTATCTACTGGTGTCCCCACACCTAGACCAGTGCACAGACTTAAGATGGTGAGTCCCCACACCTAGACCAGTGCACAGACGAAAGATGGTGAGTCCCCACACCTAGGCCAGTGCACAGACGCAAGGTGGTATCTACTGGTGTCCCCACACCTAGACCAGTGCACAGACTTAAGATGGTGAGTCCCCACACCTAGACCAGTGCACAGACGTAAGGTGGTATCTACTGGTGAGTCCCCACACCTAGGCCAGTGCACAGACGTAAGATGGTGAGTCCCCACACCTAGGCCAGTGCACAGACGTAAGGTGGTGAGTCCCCACGCCTTGGCCAGTGCACAGACGTAAGGTGGTGGGTCCCCGCACCTAGGCCAGTGCACAGACGTAAGATGGTGAGTCCCCGCACCTAGGCCAGTGCACAGACGTAAAGTGATAAGTCCCCACACCTAGGCCAGTGCACAGACGTAAGATGGTGAGTCCCCGCACCTAGGCCAGTGCACAGACGTAAGGTGGTGAGTCCCCACACCTTGGCCAGTGCACAGTCGTAAGATAGTGAGTCCCCACACCTAGGCCAGTGCACAGACGTAAGGTGGTGAGTCCCCGCACCTAGGCCAGTGCACAGACGTAAGATGGTGAGTCCCCGCACCTAGGCCAGTGCACAGACGTAAGGTGGTGAGTCCCCGCACCGTGGCCAGTGCACAGACGTAAGATGGTGAGTCCCCGCACCTAGGCCAGTGCACAGACGTAAGGTGGTGAGTCCCCGCACCTAGGCCAGTGCACAGACGTAAGGTGGTGAGTCCCCACACCTTGGCCAGTGCACAGACGTAAGATGGTGAGTCCCCGCACCTAGGCCAGTGCACAGACGTAAGGTGGTGAGTCCCCACACCTAGGCCAGTGCACAGACGTAAGATGGTGAGTCCCCGAACCTAGGCCAGTGCACAGACGTAAGGTGGTGAGTCCCCACACCTAGGCCAGTGCACAGACGTAAGGTGGTGAGTCCCCACACCTAGGCCAGTGCACAGACGTAAGATGGTTTCTATTCAGTCAATGACAACAGTAAGCTACTTATTTCCATTGATCAACCCCTGGCTCAGTGTCTCCCGACGCTATCGAGCCACCACCTGAATACATAGAAAGAAGTGAAGGGCGATTCATACAGTGGCTCATTGATACGTGAAAAACGACAAGTCATCCATGAATTGGCTGCTAGTCTGCTAAATAGTCAAGCTTTGCTGCAACCAAGACATCTGTGACATACAGCATGGAGCTTTTACACTATACAACGACATGGTGTAGTTAACGCTACCCGCTGATCAAAACAATCGTGTTTTTAAGTAATGTGGGTTCGAATCTTCACAGCTGGCGTTGTAACAAAAGCTAAGTGCGTGAATTAGTTGGTTGGAGACATGAGACAAGTGTAACGCTAGATGGTGAGGGAAGGCTGGTCACGTGACCTGGGGAATGTTTCAATAATTCATAGACGTATCACATATCATCCCACGTCTGGTACCAAGTCACCCCATTGTCTCCCTTGGTTTAATTAGCAGTAGATGTAATGTTAGAGTTAGAGCTCATGAATAGCCCGCCCCTCCCACCTCCAACAAAACACAAATTACCTGCAGCACTTGAGATTATGTTAAGAAGAAAGGACCACTGCGTCAGATGCTTTAGATTGGGAATTTCATGTTTAAGTCAGGTACTTTAGATGGGGAATTTCATGCTTAGGTCAGGTACTTTAGATGGGGAATTTCCTGCTTGGGTCAGGTGCTTTAGATGGGGAATTTTTTAAGTCACGCAAATTAGCTGACAACATGTCATTTATTAAAAGTTGATACAAACACATTTTATCACAAAAAATTGTTGTCTCATGTAGTTGTTAGTTGAAAACATATTCAATCAGTCATATGTTTCAAGCTATCCAATGAAAGATATTAATACTAGCAGTTGTTAGCTACCCAATGGTAGCCGTTTGTAGACCCAAGGTAGCGATTCTTTGTGATGTAATAAACTTTGACCACACAAAGCAACAAGTCTCACAGAAAATATCTCATTGTCAGGTCAAGGTAAAACTGAGTTTATACATTTTTCTTGTTCGATATTTCCTCAGGTAAAGACAGTTATAGTGCAGAATTGATTTTTATTTTACGTGTGTGAGTGTGTGTATGTGTGTGAACATACGATCGGCTCAAAACCCCAGCCCCCCCCCCTTCCACACCACTAAATCACATGTGTTTTATGGTTTCATTTTGAACCAAGATTGTGGAGCGCTTCTCATTTCTATACCGAGTATCAACTTTTGGCACCATGAAGACAGTGATGGGAGTGTTCTAAAGATGGGAAGGTGGTGTCTAATGATGGGAGGGTGAGATCTAATGATGGGAGGGTGATGTCTGATATGAGGGTGAGGTCTAATGATGGGAGGGTGAGGTCTAATGATGGGAGGGTGAGGTCTAATGATGGGAGGGTGAGGTCTAATGATGGGAGGGTGATGTCTAATGATGGGAGGGTGATGTCTGATATGAGGGTGAGGTCTAATGATGGGAGGGTGAGGTCTAATGATGGGAGGGTGAGGTCTAATGATGGGAGGGTGAGGTGTAATGATGGGAGGGTGAGGTCTAATGATGGGAGGGTGAGGTAGGATGATTCTTCATATATGTGTATCAAAGGGTCTGTGCAAGTAATAGAGACAGATAATCATAATCCAGTGCTTGGCAAAGTGCGGCCCGCCTAAGAGTTTTTTGTGGCCCGCCTGAGAGTTTTTTGTGGCCCACCTGAGATTTTTTTGTGGCCCGCCTGAGAGTTTTTTGTGGCCCTCCTGAGAGTTTTTTGTGGCCCGCCCAGACATTTAGAATTGATCTGAGATTAGCTCCATGTCCGTGGCTCAATGTTCACCTCGTGTTTCATTAGAACGATTAAGTCAATGCGCGTGCGCAGACATGCAGTGTATATACGTAATTTCAGGTTTGTAAGGTTTATTTCATTTGTGCTGTATTTTTGCCGCATAGTTTAACATTTTTCAAAATAAATTATGGGACGATGAACGATGTTCTCTTTAAGCAATTTAAATTTACCGCGCAGCAAATTTTGATAACATAAATAGGTAAACTTTGAAACTGTGAAACTTTGAACAGGAGTTTTTACTCTGCGCACGAACCAACGAACCAGAGGGAATATTGGGAATGAACCCTCCCAGGAAGGGTAAAATTGGTGATGAATCCCGTGTGATTAATGCTGTGTAGTCTCTGGTAACACAAGCGAGATGTGTGTTTACGGACATGAAACGATTGCCGTATTTAAGGAGTACAATCTGAAAAGACACCTCGTCACGGAACATTAAAGATTTTGCCGGCAAACTTTCTGAAGACGACCTCAAGAAGAAAGCTACAGAAGTTGAAGAAGCAACAAAAACTCTGGGATAGTACTACAGAGGTCAGTTTCGTGGTAGCCTACAACTGTACTAAACGCAACAAGCGTTTCTCGGATGGCGAGTTTTTAAAGAAGTGTATGGTAGATAGTGTATGGGAGATAGTGTATGGTAGATAGTGTATGGTAGATAGTGCATGGTAGTGTATGGGAGATAGCGTATGGGAGATAGTACATATGTATTGTGTACTAATTTCAAAGAAGTGTTTGATATTGTGACATATTTTGACTTTTGTTAGTCTTTGTCTGCTGAAAGCTTCATACGTGGGAAAATATTTTATTGAAAAATTGCTCTATAATTAGATCTTGAAACATTAATTAGTGATCAAAGGTTTTCTGACATGAAGGTCAACAAGAGTAAATATTATCTCAACAAGCAAATTTATCTCTGATTTTTTAAAACAAAATATATTTTTTTTAAAGGTGTGATAAGGTAAACTTATATTATTAAACTGAGCAGCTAGAAATCTGGATAATATAAAATTCACACAATAAATAATTCAATAAAACTACCACTTTTTAAAAACATTTATTGATTGATTTTTATGCCGCCATTAAACTTTTTCTGAAGGGAAAGATAAGGTTAACCAAAGAATCCAATCATTTTAAACTGTATGACCATCCACTAAAATTCGCTGCAACAAAGGGGCACATGAGAACCCCCCCCCCCACCGTGACATAGTCATATGTACCAATGACTGGAGACACACACATGACTGGAGACACACACATGACTGGAGACACACACAGGTGACTGGAGACACGCACAGGTGACTGGAGACACACACAGGTGACTGGAGACACACATATGACTGGGGACACACACATGACTGGAGACACACACATGACTGGAGACACACAGATGACTGGAGACACACAGATAACTGGAGACACACAGATGACTGGAGACACACAGATGACTGGAGACACAAGATGACTGGAGACACACAGATGACTGGAGACACACACATGACGTAAACTTCTAATGTAAGAACGACTACTCACATTTAAAGGTAAATTCACTGTGTTCACTCTGGTCCACGGCAAGGACGACAATCAGCTGTTGTTTATCTTTGGCCATGGGTTGTTTGACGTCTGCTACACAATAATGGCCAACACAGAACTGACAGCAGTAGCTCCTAGTGCTGCAACAATTAATGGTGATAGTTAGCACGGGACTTTAAGCATGTACTGAAAAAAAAAATTAAACAACACACGAACTAACACTGGATACACATAATGGCTGAACACTGAAACACACATAATGACAAAGACATTTAAAACACATGCGAAAAAATATATAATTCATAAAATAACACAATGCGATCTCATGTGGTGTATCGATTGACTGGCTATTTATTTTAAACAATAGCAACTTTGTTAACTTGAACAATGGGCTTGGAAAGCCTGGTCCAATATGTTATCAATACATGGATCCAACGACTACCTCCAATAAGCAGAGGCGTACCCCCCCGGGGGGGGGGCAGGGCAGAGGTCTCAAGTGGATCATGAACAGTAATGAAAGCTTGTCTTGGTCTTGTAGTTATTAAAACTGTGTATTTATAGGCATGACGTGACGTCACAGAACAACGAACGTTTCGGCAATAAGCATTACTCATCATTCGTCTCCCAACGCCCCGCTCCCCTTCCCCCGGCCCCCCCTCTGCTCCCGGGCAGTTGACGGCCCCGTGGTACAGCAATGTTGGGTTGGACGGGGAACTTATCCTTAAGTTGTGTGGGATAAACTGAGATATCTCATTGGAACGCTGTTGATACAAAACCACAACATAAAGTGAAATAAATGTTACAATATTGGGTCTAGTCAAAATATATCTGAAGAAATCAGTAAACTTAATTTTAAAAAAAGGAAACCAAAAAAAATATGAATTAACGGTAATCGATTTATTTAATCTTGACACGATATTACTGTTCAATTATACAAGACGGTAATCGATTTATTTAATCTTGACACGATATTACTGTTCAATTATACACATTAATGGAATAGGAATGAACGGTAATCGATTTATTTAATCCTGACACGATATTACTGTTCAATGATACAATATAATGGAATATGAATTAACGGTAATCGATTTATTTAATCTTGACACGATATTACTGTTCAATTATGCATTTTAATGGAATATGAATAAATGGTAATCGATTTATTTAATCTTGACACGATATTACTGTTCAATGATACATTTTAATGGAATATGAATAAACGGTAATCGATTTATTTAATCCTGACACGATATTACTGTTCAATGATACATTTTAATGGAATATGAATAAATGGTAATCGATTTATTTAATCCTGACACGATATTACTGTTCAATTATACATTTTAATGGAATATGAATAAACGGTAATCGATTTATTTAACCCTGACTCGATATTACTGTTCAATGATACTTTTCAATGGATTATGAATAAACGGTAATCGATTTATTTAATCCTGACACGATATTACTGTTCAATGATACATTTCAATGGAATATGAATAAACGGTAATCGATTTATTTAATCCTGACACGATATTACTGTTCACTAATACATTTTAATGGAATATAATCACTTTAAGCCGATCGTATTACGGTAACAATCAATGGTAAAAATGTTACCCAACAAACATAGAGAAAGAATATTAAATCCAAACAATATAGTGAAGGCAAGAATAACGTACAGCGCAACACTGTAGTGATAGAAGGAGAGGAGATTTGTACCCGTGTTAACATACACACATAATGAAGTTTGGTTAACTCTATCGCCTCAAATATGTGTAAACATACACACATAATGCAGTTTGGTTAAATCTATCGCCTCAAATCTGAGTAGACATACACACATCTGGCCTTAAATATGTGTAAACATACACACATATCGCCTTAAATATATGTAAACATACACACATATCGCCTCAAATATGTGTAAACAGACAAACATCTGGCCTTAAATATGTGTAAACATACACACATATCGCCTTAAATATATGTAAACTATCACACATATCGCCTCAAATCTGCACATGTGTAAACATACGCACACAATTCTTTTGTTATATTATAAGTAATTGTGCCCATCTTTCTCCTTTTCGTTTGTGTGTTATTTTGAAAAAATCCTTATTTAATCTTTATTTTCTATATATCAAGAAAGTAAATTTACTTTCAATACTGTTGGATTTCTCTAATTCGAATTAATTATTAGGTCCCGTCCACATTCTGCGCCTATTACGCCATTTTCCCTAACTCGAAAACGCAATAAGTCGATTTTTTTCGTCGGTCCCTTTGAGTTCGACTTAGGATGTCCGACTGTGCTTGTAAAAGTTATTTGTGCCGATGAAGGTATGAGCCGAAATGTTTATTGTACGGATCACTCAATTAGTTTGTGTACTTTGTATTTTGCTGAAAAGCTTTACCACAGTCCTATTCTATATAATCTATTACACATAATGCAGTTATCTATAGCATGAAATCTGTGTAAATATACACACATAATGTTATTCGGTTAAATCTAACGCCTGCTAATTAGCCAGTCAGCATCACAGGTAACCACCCCATTAACATGAAATGACGTATAGATTCTGGGACTTCGAACCAGTTAAAGCAACCCCGTGACCACAGTTCTGTGTCTGTAAAGAATATTTTCGTAGGCCATTCATTCGGAGTTAGGATAAGAGTTTGGGATATCTTATTCTCTTCAAGGAAGAATTCAAAGGTGGGTTGTCTAGCTGCTGTCTAGTGTAAACGAAGGACTCGAAGATTATGCCCCTTGATTTACTTTCGGGTAAACAACACACGTATCTGATACAGACGCTCCTTCTGTACAGAAGACTATTGCGTTCTACGCTTATCCATGGTTTGTGACTATTCCAGCATTCTTATTTAAGTTTTAAATGTTGATAAAGTGTTGGGTTTCCAGGTTTCCTCAGGCAACCCACACCACGTCCGAATTCCGGACGAGATGAACGAAAATTTTTGGATGCGTTTGTTCTTGCATACGGAATAAGAAAGGTGGTTTTTTCCTTATGTATATCTGATGGTTGTATTATGTTATCTTTGTGCTGTATTTCTAAATTAATATTAATTGCTTTATGAATAACAACTAATTTATGGGCCGCGGTGGTCTAAGTAGTAGCGCGCTGCAAGAACTCGAGTCGCGAGTTCGAGCCGTTGTATATATATATATATATAACGGCTGTTATCGATTAATTTAAATTTAATTTTTGACTTATGAAAAATTACCGAATCGATAATTTTGATTAAAGCTAAAAATAAAGATATATGACGTCATTAAACTGAACATTTCAAGGGAAGTAACAAAAACAGGCAATAGACATTTTATGCTTTATGTTTTATTGAGTTATTTCCCATGTCATAAAGACATTCTAAAATATATCAATATTCTGAACTAAATTTTGTTTTTTAAAAACAACACATAAAATGAAATCAAATTTATTCATACGATGGAAAAAAAACACTGCTTAATAACAATATAAAATATTGCTAAGTCTCATTACTCAAGTGTTTTTTCCAAGGCATGTTACATAGAGGTCCAATGAGATGTAAAAAAAATTATATTTGAAATTTTATTATAATTACAATTATTATTATTTTAAAAATAAAAAAGAATAAAGATTTGTAATTCACGTATTAAAAGTGTTAGTTTAGCTTAATAATTAACTATTAAAAAAAATCAGTATAAATTTTTTAAACATAGCAATAGAAATAAGTTCAATAACGCATTGAAGTTTAGGCTCTTGGATTAACATTTCAAATTAATTTTTAAAATATTAAAGTAACACAGCTGTATGGAAATTGTTTGATAATTAACAAAAACATAAAGGACATCTTTTATACCAAGTAGTTCAAAAGTTATGTTTTTTTTTCTAAGACCTCATTATTATTTTTTTCACTATGTTGTTTTCCTTCACACTTTGAGCCCTTTTAAGTGGTTTAATATGCCCATAACTTGGTTATTTAAAAAAAAAAAAATTGTTAGGAGATATTTTTAAATAGTATAAGTAATTCAATATAATGTCAATGAATATAATTTTTGTTATTGTTAATTAACTAAAAAAAAATATTTTAAAAAAAATATTATTTTCCTTATAAAAACAGCTTATTTTAAAGTTTACACTTTCAATTTTTTTTTTTAAAATGGAGAAGTTTGTACATTTTTACAGTTATCTCCAAGTGGCTCAGTTATCCCTACCTGGTACAGTTATCTCCAAATAGTTCACTTATCCCTAACTGGTTCAGTTATCTCCAAATGGTTCATTTATCCCTACCCGGTCAAGTTATCTCCAAATAGTTCAGTTATCCCTACCTGGTACAGTTATCCCTACCTGGTACAGTTATCTCCAAGTGTTTAGTTATTTCTACCTGGTACAGTTATCCCTACCTGGTTCAGTTATCCCTACCTGGTACAGTTATCCCCAAGTGGTTCAGCTATCCCTAACTGGTTCAATTATCTTCAAATGGTTCATTTATCCCTACCTGGTACAGTTATCTCCAAATAGTTCAGTTATCCCTACCTGGTACAGTTATCTCGAAATGGTTCAGTTATCCATAACTGGTTAATTATCTCCAAATGGTTCAGTTATCCCTACCTGGTACAGTTATCTCCAAATAGTTCAGCTATCCCTAACTGGTTCAGTTATCTCCAAATAGTTCAGTTATCCCTACCTGGTACAGTTATCTCGAAATGGTTCAGTTATCCCTACCTGGTACAGTTATCTCCAAATGGTTCAGTTATCCCTACCTGGTACAGTTATCCCCAAATGGCTCAGTTATCCCTACCTGGTAAAGTTATCCCCAAGTGGTTCAGTTATCCCTACCTGGTACAGTTATCCCCAAATGGCTAAGTTATCCCTACCTGGTACAGTTATCCCCAAATGGCTAAGTTATCCCTACCTGGTACAGTTATCTCCAAGTGGTTCAGTTATCCCTGGCCGCAGTGCCGTTGTAAGAATGTATGATCGCCTTTAATACTAAGCTTTCTTGATACGATTATGATCTGGATATTCCGCCAGTGTTAGGTGTAGCTGTCTTTAGGGTGCTGTCAGAGACCCTTGGTATCACGGTATCCAATGGATGGTGTAGTCTTTAGTCACAGTTGTCCTACTAGATCCAATGGATGGTGTAGTCTGTAGTCACAGTAGTCCTACTAGATCCAATAGATGGTGTAGTCTGTAGTCACAGTAGTCCTACTAGATCCAATGGATGGTGTAGTCTGTAGTCACAGTAGTCCTACTAGATCCAATGGATGGTGTAGTCTGTAGTCACAGTAGTCCTACTAGATCCAATGAGTGGTGTAGTCTGTTGTCACAGTAGTCCTACTGTATCAAGTAACGGCCGTAATGTAGAGTGCATGGTACCAATCTAACAATTGCCACGAGGCGTCGGTGGCTCATCAAGCCTCATGAGGCGTTGCTGGTCCAGCAAGCGCCACGTAGCACCGCAAGAGTGAGAGTTAACGATCTATTTACTCAAATAATTAGCACGCCAGTTCCAACACGGAGAGCCGCGACGAAATCTTGAAGATCTTTCTTTGTTTTGGATTTAATACCTAGCACAGATCTCCGCGGAGTTCAAACTTCATCAGCGGTTCTCAAATGTTGCAGGCTGTTATTGGTTGAAAAAACATTAAACAAAACGGACAACCGACTTAGGACCTGGTCTCACAGCCTTGGCGGCACTCACTGCTTTGTTTAAAATCAATATTGCTTTACTCTCTTGCCCCATATGATTAAACAAAGACGGTTCACTCCCTTTCTCTGTCTTATCTGTCACGTGATGTAGGTGAGGTCCGCAAACTTGCCTTCTCCCCACGTTGTCTTGCGTCTTCTGTCAATCATCCTCATTGGTACTGCTCCAGAACATTAGGGTCTCATTGAACTTTGGATGTGGTCAGAGACAGGTGGACACAGCATAGATCATATGACCAGGGACTGGACACAACATGGAACAAATGACCAGAGACTGGACACAACATAGAACATATGACCAGTGACTTGACATAACAAAGAACATATGACCAGAGACTGGACACAACATAGAACATATGACCAGAGATTTGACAAAACAAAGAACATATGACCAGAGACTGGACATAACAAAGAACATATGACCAGAGACTGGACATAGCATAGAACATATGACCAGAGACTGGACATATCATAGAACATATGACCAGAGACTGGACACAACATAGAACATATGACCAGAGACTGAACACAACATAGAACATATGACCAGAGACTGGACACAACATAGAACATATGACCAGAGACTGGACACAACATAGAACATATGACCAGAGACTGGACACAACATAGAACATTATGTTTACTCTCAAAATTGAAATTCCACAAAGGATTGGGGGCTTGTTAAACAGTGATCTGAAAATGCCGAGATATCAACTGCATCAGCAACAACAATAACAAAAACCATTGCCGTCTTAACGCATAGGCCCATTGGGCGTATTCCCGGGGGCCCTCTAGCATAGGGGCCACATGGGAATATGATGATTTATATATAATATGTATATTTATTTTTTATTCCTGCAGGGGGGCACCCTCTTTCTTTGCCCAGGGGCCCAACACTAAACACTATTTCTTTACCCAGGAACCCATAATAGTCTCTGACAAAAACTTCCACAACAGATACAATAATTACAAATAATGGAACAAATACAACTACTACAACATCTACAGCGTCAACAACTGCCACATCAACTACAACTATTACAACTCCAGCTTTAATAACTACAATCTCCACAGTTAATACATCTACTTTAACTGCAACAAATACAAATAGAACAACTCCAACTATTACACACAAAAAAACTGAAATAAAAACTTCAACAACATGTCTCGTTTGTAACTAAAGATTTACTAGACAAAGTGGTAGGAGGAGACAGTGCCCAAAAAATAAAAATAAAACTCACGTTTCTAAAGTCAGCTTACGTCACTCAAGTCATTCAGTCTGACTGTAAACCGAAGGCGCTCATTGTAAATCCATCAACAGAGTGGTGCAGCACGCTATGCCACTATTGTCCAACTATATTAAGTCTTAGTCAGATATTCAGCTTAGCAACATGAGGCCTGAACAACAACTTATATCTGCAGCGCACGATATCAAAATAAGTAACGTTATCTTCACATAGCAAGATAACTCATCTAAAATTTGTGGCCAGGCAGCAACGAACGGCTAGCCTAACATTAATTGCTACCTTAACTTTGTCTGCTACCTTAAAATAAACAGCTACCTTAACACTAACTTCTTCCTCATCAACATTAACTGCTACCTTAATATCAATTGCTACCTTAACAATAACTGCTACTACTGCCTTAACTGCTACCTGAACATTAACTGCTACTACTGCCTTAACTGCTACCTTAACATTAACTGCTACTACTACCTTAATTATTAAGGTAGTAGTTAATTGCTACCTTAAGAAACTTAAGATTAACTGCTACTACTGCCTTAACTGATACCTTAACATTAACTGCTACTACTACTTTAACTGCTACCTTAACTTAACTGCTACTACTATCTCAAATGCTACATTAACACTAACAGCTACAATGAACGTTAACTGCCACCTTAAACAGCAATGAACAGCTCATTGTAGGACCACTGTTTTAGAAAGCTAAGTAACTCTCATCCTCACACAACGAAAACTCCCCTAATGATCTCCCTTACACCGCACCACCATCAGCACCGCGCCAGTTGACTTCTGTGCGCCCAGCAACTCTGCGCGGCTGGCCAGTAATTTTTTTAACTCATCCGTCAATCCAGACCGGCTCCCACTAAATCCTTTGACGCTCTGTGGCTATCACCTTACGATACTCAAGGTTCGAAAACAAGTGACCGCATCAGTGCGATACTAGTCACATCAATCAATCCAGGTAGTTCCTAAATCGAATCGATACTATTTCTCACTAGCGATTACGATTAGGCTATTGAAGTATTGCCACGAGTCCAGGAAATTATTCCTAAGGGATTAATTGTAAATAAACGGTAACTTCAGAAAGGGGAAAAAATAATTTCATATAATATTGGCTGATAATTGTTATTTTTATAGATGATTTCTTTCAAATGTATTAAATTAACAATTTGGTGCTTTTAGGTAGAATGAAGAAAACGTTGGTGAACTGCATTTGGCGAGATATGTGTAATTAAAAATAACTAGATCTATTTTTTTTAAAAAGAATTGTTGTATAAAAGATAAATGTCCAAAAGATAATAGCAAAAGATGTGTTCAAAAGATGATGTACAAAATATAGAGTGCAAATGATGGGGCTGCATAAGCTGGGGATGCGAAATCTGGTGTACAAAATATGGTGTAGAAAAGATGTTGTACAAAAGCTTGGGTGTGCAAAAGCTGGTGTGCCGAAGATAGTGTACAAAATAGGTTGTACAAAAGGTGGTGTACAAAAGATATGTTCATAAAGACTATGAATGTGTCAAAAGTTGAGTTTAGTAGCAAAAAAAAAAAAGAATTTGATGACGTAGCCCTGTATGTTTGAAATACTTGTACAGATGTAGATGAGATCAGTCTGTATCTTGTAAGATGTTGGTCATTGTGGCTCGCCTTATATTCTATAATCATATTTCTAATTGTAAATAACTTTTTACGTGTAACGTGTACATGCAACGTGTCTAAAAATATCTACCACTATTTCGGTTATTGTGTAAGACGTCATATGTCTAATAAATTATTATGACCTACTAAAAGTTTAGTCATAGTCGACCGGTCTACTGGTATACTGGAGGACAAACAAATAACTTCTTAAAAAGCTCAAAAATTAGCAACTAAATTGTTGTCTCATGTGTTGTTGTAAGTATGAATAAATGAATAGACAACCTTCTGTTGTTATTAATATGAATAGACAACATTCTGTTGTTGTGAGTATGAATAGACAACCTTCTATTGTTGTCGTTAGTATGAATAGACAACCTTCTATTGTTAGTATGACTTGACAACCCTCTATTGTTGTTGTGAGTATGAATAACCTTCTATTGTTGTCATTAGTATGAATAGACAACCTTCTATTGTTGTTGTTATTATGAATAGACAACCTTCTATGGTTGTTGTTAGTATGAATAGACAACCTTCTATTGTTGTTAGTATGACTTGACAACCTTCTATATACATATACATGACCCAACTGCTATCTTGCAGACTACAATACAGAGAAATCATATCTATAAAGCATGTCTACTTTATAAAAACTTCAATTTCATAACTCAACACTGGTGTTGTGGCCTTAAGATCCCCTGCAAAACCTGTTTACGTATATCCTCAGATTATTATTATTATAGCCTAGTTATGTCACAATGAACTCTGAAGGAATGTGTCTGTTAGTTCAAAGATTCAATTAAAATCTCAGCGTTAACAGAACGTGTTACTGGGCCATATGGCACTTTGTTTTAGAACTTTGAAAAGCCCCATTCTGTTTTTAAATCGCCGATAAGTCTAAATTCTTACATTCACATCACTAGAAGTCTAAGTTCTTACAGTCACATCACTAGAAGTCTAAGTTCTTACAGTCACATCACTAGAAGTCTAAATTCTTACATTCACATCACTAGAAGTCTAAGTTCTTACAGTCACATCACTAGAAGTCTAAGTTCTTACAGTCACATCACTAGAAGTCTAAGTTCTTGCCCCCATCTTTATCAGACGTGGTACATTTACTCTCACCTCATTTTTTTTCTTCTTGATCCATAGGACACATTCTCTTTATTATGATTCCTCATTTAGCACTTGACCATTGTCCAGCTCCCTTTACCATTGACCAGTGTCCAGCCCCTTTACAATTGACCATTGTCCAGTCCTTTTACAATTTTACCAGTGCCAAGTCCCCTTGACCATTTAACCAGTGTCCAACCCCTTGTACCATTGTAAAAATTATGTTTATTTTCTATAGCGTCAGTGAAAACTACTTCATCATTTAGCGTCGTGTATGTGGACCTAGAGGATTTCTAAAACTATATATTTTTATATTAGGGCTTGTAACGATTAATTTAAATTTAATCGTTAACTTTTTTAAAAAATAATGATTAATTTCATGAATTAATCGTTAACTTCGATTAAAGCCAAACATCTCATGGGAAGTAACAAAAGCAGGTAATTGACATATTTTGTTATATTGAGTTATTTCCCCCTGTCTCATAGACATAGAAAAATAGTATTTATGTAAAGCGCTGTGAGCCCGACTCCTTGCTGGGATACAGCGCTATACTATATAAATTATCATTTTATTATATGTATATGTGTGTATATATATATATATATATATATATATATATATNTTATAGAATTTATCTTTTTAAACAAATTAAAACATTTGTAGGATAGACAGAAAAACCTCTGAAAGTCTAGCATAGACTTAGGATAGTCCGTTGAAGGGAGATCATAAACAAATACGGTTGCCTGGTTACAGTTCTAGTCCATGGAAGCGCGTGCCATTTGATTGCGGGCCCTGAAATGGACGATAGCGCCCTCACCGGCGGTCAGATCAGGGGAGAGCATTTCAAAGGCTTTTCGGTCTCGCTTCAAGTATTGATCAGAATCAGTCGTTAGAAAGTGTTGCCACAGGTGCAGTGGGGGTGGGGGGAGGAGGATGCAGTTGATATTACTTTATTTAATAATCAATGCTCCTGCCTCAGTACCCCACATACCTGGTGTGTTAAACTTCTACCAACGGTCGATGAAATCCTGGGCCATTAGTTCGGTTAAAATAAATGTAACTGATGTGCAAACATGGCCGGAAAGTAGCAGTAAATGTTATCTGTGTCTGGTGTGCAAAAATAATTGTTGAAACAGGAGTCTATTGAAATACGTCGATAGCAATCTGGGGCAGAGAGTTGGAACTAGTGTCATGTGTTGAAGTGTTTCTTTTGTTGGGTCTTGTCTTGGTTTAGGGAAGAAAGTAATGTCTCATTAAAAGAGAGACTATCAACAAAACTATATAGACAAGTAGGCGACTGTCACGTGATTTCAGCTGTTAGTGGGCGCCTAGATCAATGGGGGCGGGGGATGGGGGGGCTGGGTTTCAGAGCTGAAATATGTCGGGGAAAAAATTAATTTGACTGTGTGCAGTTTTAAAGACTGTGCAAGATGCAAGCGATTGAGACAAACCAGAGACGCCTGACCACGTGACCTGTTGTCATGTATTCTAAGAGCGATTCATAGGCAGACAGACGAGATTTACCAGGTACACGGAGAAATGTGAGACTTTTAAAATAATTCGGCGGCACCACTCAGTTGGAAGAACTTGACTTTCATTTCTAACATGACAAGAGAGACAGAGGGAGGAGCACACACACACACACGCACACGCGCGCACACACACACAGAGAGAGAGAGAGAGAGAGAGAGAGAGAGAGAGAGAGAGAGAGAGAAAGAAGGGTAGGCAACTAAATACAGAGGGAGAGAAAGACAGGGATATTGAGAGTAGGAGTTAGAAAGAACAAAAAAAAAAAGATACATAGAGAGAGAAGTAGAGAGATAGAGAGAGGGGGTGGGGGATAAAGACCGAGGGATTGAGAAAGAGACAAAGAGAAGACAGGGAGGAGAGAGTGAAAGATATATACTAATGTGACTCACACATTGCCAGATCTTCTCCGACTGACTGTAGCCAGCGGCGTAGCGTGTGTATGTGCCGCCCGGGACAGAACCCAAATTTGCCGCCCTACCCCCCCCCCCC
>MUZC01002217.1:519140-537131 GCA_002072015.1 Radix auricularia
AAAAAAAAAAAAAACCTGTGAAAGTGAAAGCTATATATATATTTTTTCTTAGGAAATATCAATAAGGACACTATTCATTTTTATGTTTGAAATGAACAGAAAAAATTTCATTTCTTGAATAAAATTGAGTTTTTCTGTTTTTTTTCTCAAGGCACAACCTTTTATGTACCAAAGTTGTCAGTCATGTCTGATGTCATACCAAATAGCAAATAATAGCTATAGATTAGTCAATTTTGGTGTGTTCATCATTTATCGTAGTTAATTTTTCATTAATTTTATTTTAAAGATGCTACCTTAAAACCTTTCACTGTTTAAGACAGTTGTAAGCAACGTTCGTTTTAATTATATTACTTTAGGCAGGATAACTTCGAGCCTAAATAATAATACACTTGAATACATCAACTGGTCTTGAACTATTTAATTCTTTTTTTAAAATCTCTGAGGTAAAATATTCATTGCTTTACAATGTCATGTGAGATATTTTGAGTAATATAATTTTAAGGCAAAATTTCAAAGTCCAGAAGATTGCCTGATGTACGAAAACCATATCGGTTTTCCCAATTCTATGTAACTGCCGTACCCTCCCTTTAACTTCTACAGTAATCTCATCGTATGAAGAATACAACATTCTTCTCAAATGTTTTTCTACATAAGATAGATACATATTCGCTTCAATCATCAAATATTTGCACTCTCGTTCTTCGGTTGCAATGTTCCACTAAAAGAATGAAGTTTCCACATGCAATTCTCGCAAATGTCAAAGCATCCTCAAAGTATTATAGTATTTTCTCTGTGAGTAGCATCTACAAAGCATTTTAGCACTAGTCCACGCGTTTGTAAATAGTTTCGGACATCATTTACTTTATGAAGTTCACGTTTCCAAATGTAAAAAATAAATAGTTATAATTATAACTACCAAGTTCCTGCATCTATTCATGTGTTGATAATTTTCGTCTGGCTCTATCAGTTTTTCTAAAGATTTCAAAATTACCTAAAATGGCTCCATAGTATTTACACCATTTTTTATCCTAAAGTCTGTTTAATCCATTCCTTGTAGAAGCAATTTATAGATATTCCCAATGGTGTATAGACATGGAAAAGAATACTAACAACAGAGGCGTCACTTGGGTTGGTGTTATCTGGGGTGGTAGCTCATTGTGTCACCCCTCTTGATTTACCCCATAGAAATCCCCCGAGTCTTCCAATGCCAAATAACGAGAACATATAGAATTTTATATTTTGGTGTCACCCGGGGTGGCCCACCCCACCACCCCCTCCTAGTGACGCCACTGTGTAACAACGTTCCAGCGTACTAAAATAGTTAGAGAGTTCGTTTCAGTTGGAGGATCATGTAAATAATTTAGGGTTAATGAACTGTTTCAGCGAGATATGATATTGAGATTTTATTTTCTTTATTTAATGCATGTATATTTTCAAGCCATGAAGAATTATTAACACCATTTTGGCCTCTGCAGTCCATTATTTTAAGAATATCATTTATTTGAAATAATTTCAGATATGTCGTATTCAATTGTGCTTCATTTAAATTTAAATCTTTGAAAAAATTCTACAATGACTACTTTTTTTTTCAATCTTTACTATATTACACAACTAGACTTGTTTGATCCTTAGGTGAAAAACACCTTCAGGGTAACTTGAACAATATTGTGTATCTTGTTCCTGAAAGATGATTTTTCACAAACTCTCTTAAAACTTGTATGAACTCAGTTTGAATTGGAGAGGAAACGTGTTAACCCTTTTTCAAATGATCTTCTCGGAGTGCTCGATCATACTTTTCAAGCAAATTCATTGGCTCCAGAATATTGCATTTATTTGCTCTCTGTGACCCAAATAAACCACAATTTTGCATAGATTGAAAAATGTCAAACAGTCTAACAAGAACTTTTTGCTATTTTCCTTTCTTTTCTTTTACAACAACGTATTATTATACTGTTATCAATAGGCTATTCATTTAAATCCGATTTCTGATTCCTTTCGATCGGAAAAAAACAAACTTTGGTAATGTTGAGCACCTATTCAATTTCTTCATTTCTAGGGGGTATTTTTTAAAAATTTTGGCTTATCTTTCCTTTTATTAAACTTTATTTAACCGTTTTTAAATTTTTGAAGCTAATTGCCAACAAGGACTTTGCCGCCACTCCCCCAAACAATGTGCTACTCAGTGCATTAGATAAGCTTACGTTAGAAATTGATAGAAAACAGTCATTCAATGATGTTCCATTTATACAGCTGTAGCTGCTGTTTAATTTAGAGAATCAACTAAGTTACTACAACATCAGTGTCGAGTTTTAATTTTACTTAAGCCTCTGTTTTTGTCAGTACAGTAGCATTTGTATGAGAAGAATTAACTTAATAGCATGTAAGAAGTTTAAAGTTTTGACAGAAGATAATTCCTTTATTTTTTCAAGTAATTTCATGTTTAGATTTTCTCTTATTGCAATAAAAAGCTCCTCTTTCTTGTAAATTTTTCCTTAATATATAAGAATTCAGAACTAGGGATTTGCCGCCCCTAGCCAAGTGACGCCAGGGGCATTTGCCTCCCTTGCCGCCCCTCGCTACGCCACTGACTGTAGCTGTACTTTCAATTGTCAGTCTTGGCATATGGAGACGTACAAAACTTCGAGATTGATTATTAGGTTAGTAATTAAAACCAAAAGGTAAGAATACAATCCTCAAGGTGAATGCCACCAGGACATCATCCATCTTGCTTGAAGGAGAAGCCCTTGGGGAGGTGGAGAGTTTTGTTTACCTTGGCAGCATGGTAGATAAACAAGGTGGTACAGATGCCGACGTCAAAATAAGGATCAGAAAAGCAAAAGCAGCATTCCAGCAACTCAAGAATGTTTGGGTCACCAACAACTTAGGCAGCAAGTTAAAAGTAAGATTTTCAATGCTATGGTGAAACAGGTGCTGCTATATGGAGCTGAGACATGGAGAACAACGGCTGTAAACCTGACCAGAATCCAGTCCTTTATTAATAATTGTCTAAGAAGGATTCTCAGAATTCACTGGCCGGACAAAAATCAACAACCGGGAACTGTGGCAGCGAACAAAACAGAAGCCCATCGAGGAAGAGATTCTTCAAAAGCGGTGGAGGTGGATCGGTCATACACTAAGAAAACCTGCTTCTAATACAACAAGGCAGCCCTGAAATGGAACCCACAGGGTAAGCGGAAAAGAGGCCGTGCAAGAAACACTTGGCGCCGATAATTGGAGGCAGACATCAAGAGAATTGGCCATGAATGGAAGATACTGGAGAAACTGGCACAGGATAGAGATGCCTGGAGGTCTCTTGTAGGTGGCCTATGTCCTAGGAGGAAAACCAGACGCCGACGATGATCGGTGGATGTCCCTCATGGACGAGAAGGCTCAACTCAACAATTAAAACCAAAAATACAAACTTGCTAAACTAACACCAAAAGTATATACCATCTCATGAAACTCACAACTTTAGTGTAAACCATCTTATTAAACTGACACGTAAATAAAGTACACACCATCTTATGTACATAACAATTTCCATCTGATTAAACTCATACCTAAATTGCATATTATCTTATTATAATGACTACTCATGTCAGGTTGGCAGTATGTCATGATTATCACTGTTTCAGTCTCAGAATATATGTCTTAATGACAGTATGTCAGAATCACATGATATAATTATGTCACTATGACCCGATGTTACTATGTCCTGACGTGCTTGCGCCTGAAAGACCGGGGGAGGGGGGGGTAAAAGGTTTCAATGATGCATAAAAATGTATCAGAATTTCCATTTAAAAAATTGTGAAAGATTGCGAAGCAAAGATCAATTAACTAAAATGTACCTACAATTTTAAGGTAGCCTCCCTTTGATCTGACGTAATGAGCATCACTATTTATAAAAGATTTTTGAAGTTTAGTGAAGTGGAGCAATAAGTACAGACATGGAATCATTAGTACAGACATGGAATCATTAGTACAGACATGGAATCATTAGTACAGACATGGAATCATTAGTACAGATCATTAGTACAGACATGGAATCATTAGTACAGACATGGAATCATTAGTACAGACATGGAATCATTAGTACAGACTTGGAACAATGAGTACAGACATGGAACAATGAGTACAAACATGGAACAATGAGTACAGACATGGAACAATGAGTACAGACATGGAACAATGAGTACAGACATGGAACAATGAGTACAAACATGGAACAATGAGTACAAACATGGAACAATGAGTACAAACATGGAACAATGAGTACAAACATGGAATCATTAGTACAGACATGGAATCATTAGTACAGACATGGAATCATTAGTACAGACATGGAATCATTAGTACAGACATGGAGCAATTAGTACAGACATGGAACAATTAGTACAGACATGGAACAACTAGTACAGACATGGAGCAATGAGTACAGACATGGAACAATGAGTACAGACATGGAGCAATTAGTACAGACATGGAACAATGAGTACAGACATGGAGCAATTAGTACAGACATTGAACAATTAGTACAGACATCGAACAATTAGTACAGACATGGAACAATTAGTACAGACATGGAACAATGAGTACAGACATGGAACAATGAGTACAGACATCGAACAATTAGTACAGACATGGAACAACTAGTACAGACATGGAACAATTAGTACAGACATGGAACAATGAGTACAAACATGGAACAATGAGTACAGACATGGAATCATTAGTACAGACATCGAACAATTAGTACAGACATGGAACAATTAGTACAGACATGGAACAATTAGTACAGACATGGAACAATGAGTACAGACATTGAACAATTAGTACAGACATCGAACAATTAGTACAGACATGGAACAATTAGTACAGACATGGAACAATTAGTACAGACATGGAACAATGAGTACAGACATGGTGCTAACAACGGACATCAATAAAGATGTTTACCTATTTGTCACCTGTTTCACGTTTCCTCAAATAATTGTAATTCCCATGTTATCAATTTGCTTTTGAAACACCATCCCCACACATCACCATCATCTTAACTGTGACAGACTTCCTTGTTTGAAACCCATATTAAAAACATGTTAAACTTAGTTCCAAAAGTGCTACACTAGATCCTACTAAGACGTTTAACAAGTCAGTACTCTTTTGTTAGAACCAGTGGCGTACACTTTTGTTAGAACCAGTGGCGTACACTTTTGTTAAAACCAGTGGCGTACACTTTTGTTAGAACCAGTGGCGTACACTTTTGTTAGAACCAGTGGCTTACGAAGCAAAGATGACAGGCGTGCGGGGGTACAACCCATCCCCCTTCCCCCCACACAACTTTATACTTAAAAGGATTAATATTTATCAAACAACAGAGACTGTTTTATTGAAGTGGAGCACACAAAAATGTCTCCATCATTGGATGCTGCTGTGTCTACATGACAGAAAGTCAGGGCTCTGCCTGTAGCGTTTTGCTGACGTAGATTTATGGAAGTCACACTTACATTTACAATACACAAATATCAGGGTGAAAGTGAATGAGTCCATATGTAGCCAGTGACATTAGTTCCAAGTCCATCAGTACCTAGTGACTTAAGTTCCAAGTCCATCTGTAGCTAGTGACATAAGTTCCAAGTCCATCTGTAGCTAGTGACATGACATAAGTTCCAAGTCCATCTGTAGTTAGTGGCATAAGTTGCAAATTCCCATCTATAGTGTTTTTAACACCGTTCTTGCTCCTGGTATTATAAATGCTTTTCAGTCTAGTTTCTAAGAGTAATAGTACTTTTTTAAAAAAATTAAAAAGAAAAACACGTTTTGAAAACTACTTCCATTGGATGTGTAACCCAAATTTGAAGATGCATTGCAACAACTTGGTTAGCCGACCCTTCTTCTGGTCCTTTTCTTTCAATATATTCATATAGCACCAACACCATACAAAAACAAATGACAGATAGTCTCAACACAGATGGTCTCAATACAGATGGTATCAAAACAAATTGTATCAACACAGGTGGTCTCAACACATATTGTATCAACATAGATGGTCTCAACACAGAAAGTCTCAACACATATTGTATCAACATAGATGGTCTCAACACAGAAAGTCTCAACACAGATAGTCTCAACACAGATGATCTCAACACAGATAATCTCAATAAAGATAATCTCAACACAGATGGTCTCAACACAGATAGTCTCAATAAATATAGTCTCAACGCAGATAGTGTCAACACAAATGAATATCCTCCTACCATTGCAAGATAGTCTGAGATGCCAATTAATTAATTTAAAGTTAATTAACTCTCAGCAACCCAAGACAGTTCGATTGAGAAAACAAAACTTAAATTTAGAAAAAGATCGACCACCTCCCCCCCCCCCCCACCCCTCGAAATACATTCCTCTCTCTCTCCCCCCATATATTTCGCCCTACCCTCCCTATCCCACTTACAAGTCTTAATGTCGTGACGTCATGGCGTTATAATTTTTATCACGATTTTGACATGTTTAAACATGAAGCAGACGAGGCCAGGGAGACTCACTGTGAAGTAAAGGAAACAAGGCTCGTCGTGTTCAGAGGTCAAAGGGAGCTAACTGGTAAAGGAAAGTTAATTTTCCCGTGTGGAGAGAGGCCTTACAAGTACGTTATCGTTTATTACATGGGGCAAGGGGAGACCAGCAAGTCCTCAATAGATTCTTTTCAAGGGCTTCCAGATATTGCTCATTCAGAGTTAAGATTGTGCCTTGTACACATGAAGGGAAGTCCTTATCTGAAAACAAGCTTGCAGACATGAAGGTTTAGGTCAGCTCTGTTATTGTTAACCCTCAATTTACTTCAGTAGATTAATACGTGGAACGATAACTAGAATTTTATTCAGAGCCCCTTGTAGTTGGTGATTGCTTCCCTTTTGAAGGGAAGTAATTAAGTCAGTCGGCTCTTTTGTCATATTCTGTCAACATGTAATATTCTGTCAATATGTCATCTTCAAACTATATGTCATAGTCTGCCAACATGTCCTGCTCCGTCAAGCTGTCATATGGTGTGCTCCTATAGTTCAATCTTACCTCGGTGTTTCAAAGGATATAGTTAAATATCATGTTGTCAACATTTCAAAGAGTAACTGTTTCTTATCTGTAAGTGTATACCACAACAGACGAACAACATATTCTATATTTTTAGTCATATGTTGAAGTTCTACAGCCATAAACCAAATCAATATATCATATGTTGTCTATCTATTAGAAGATAGCATAGTGTTGCGGTAATGTTGAACAATATGTAAGGACTTCTTTTTCAACAGTATTTCAAGCGATAGAGTGAGAGAGAGCGAGAGGGGATAGAAATAGAAAGGAGGAAGAGACAGAGATAGAGAGAGAGAGAGAGAGAGAGAGAGGCAATTTATCTCTTTTGTTATTTTCCTTATTAACCCCATCGAATGAGATGGAAGAACTTCAGCGGTTCTGGTGTAACAGGGTAAACAGCCGAATTTAATTAAAAATAACAATCCTTTTATCTTTAAATTAATTGTGTCCCTTGAGTGGATTTCTATTTTACTGGTTACGAACGTTTCGGTTTACATATCGAGATCAGGGAATGATAACGTTCGTAACCCGAGGTAAAAATTCACTGTCATTTAAGAAGATACACAATGTATCGAGAATTACATAATTTATGTATGACTTTTGACAAATTTCGACAAGAAAATTGAAACAATTGACGGATTATAGTGCAGCAGCTTCAATTGTTAAACATGCAAACATTATATCTTCTATTAACACTTAACTTAAGTTGAAGGCTTACAGGGACACTTTGCAATTTTTTTTTCAATATATTATTTCTTGAAATGTGCTCAAGCTGACATTCCGTGGAACAAGGTTGATAAATATTTTTTTGTTATATATTAGGCTAAAACTCCATAGATTACTAATCTCACTTTATATTTTAGGGAAAAAGAGGGGCTAAGAGATGCTTTTACACACTTTTAACTTATACTCAAAAAGAGTTATGTAATGAAATGTAATAAGCCCTTTAAATATACATATTTTTAAAGCGTAAATACAGTATTCACTCGCTATTGGCGGGGGTTACGATCCTTACACACACCCTCCCGCCCACGAATGGAAAGAAAAAAATATAAAAATATAAAACGCGAATATAATTGCAGTTTTAAAACGCCTATGTAATGCTAATTTATTTTTTGCGCCCTTGACAAATGCATATTTAAAAATCCAAAAGGTAGGGAAATAATGAATTTGAATATATTGAAAAATTAGCCCCGGCGCCCTTGGCAACTGCCCCGATGCTCCCAAACACTTTCTAAAGACACTCGTACTCTTAATACAGTAATAATCTACATACAGTCGAAACCGCTTAAGTCGACGGCGTCGGGGAATGAAAAATGGCATCGACATAACCGATGATCGAGTTAAAGCGAAAACCAATATGGCGGCAAAATATTAACATGCGCTTGAAATTTCTATATGTACGTGATGTGCGTTAATTAGTGATGGGACGATTAATCAGAATCGTATCGGAATGTCGGGACCCTATTTCTTCACGCTGTCTTAAGGTTGTTAAGACCGTTCGTTTTTAAAGACCGTTTAAGTTTAAATATAACGCCGTTTTGCGGTGATTCCCAGATTGAGCGATACTGTGCCTTCGAAGCGACTTGCTTGATTTTCCTTACAAGCTACACAAATAAGTAGCCTACACATCCCCTCATTGTCCCCGAACCATTCTCTTCTGGACTCGGAATGGTCTATCGTGACCTATATATGACTCATGACAAAGACTTCAAAGAGAACTATCATCTTATATAAACGTTCACAAAAAAATTAGGTACTCCTTTTGAACTTTTGAACCTTCAACTTTGACATATTTTAACTAATTCTAACCAATAGTTAAATGGCTTTTGCACACGGCCACTTCTTATGAATGAAAAAATGAGAACAAAGCAGTAGTACAGTACATGTAATAGTCAAAATGAGGTTGAAGGATGAATGGTTGCCAATGACAACAAGTTTGGACACTGCACACGGTACATTTTATTATTCCATACGATCCCCTCAGCTTACAATTCCTTCGGTAACTTGATGCTAATAGGACTAACCAACAACAATGGTTTGGGAGATTGAGAGTAAACTGTCTGTAGTCTGTTATATTATATATTTTAAAATCTGGGGAGCCTTGCTTGCAGTAAGCAGCCTATGATTTTGGTATCGTCCCATCACTAGCGTTAATAAATGATAATGTTCATGCACGTGTTTTTGAAGTTTTTTTTAACACAACAGCATTGCCGTTATTTGTTTGATGAAGCTATCGGCATGCTATAAAATTGTACATACATGTTTGCTAACAACAGAAGGTATATGTGCACCAACTGACAGCAGAAATTTACAAATTTAAAATAAAAACCAACGTCGATTATCGATAAAAACTTTTAATTTTCTCCAACACATCTCTGAAACTGGCGATTTAAGTTAGCAACACATGTCTCAGCGCAAGTGGGCTGTGTCGAAAACGTCACCAGCACACATAGCAAGCTGATCGCATAGCCATGGTACCAAAAACAACACAGAGCAAAAAGCAAGTGGGCTGTGACGTCACCAGCAGACACTGGTGAAACATTTTCAAAAGCTTGCGATTGGTCATGTGGATCGACTTAACCGATGTTAAGTGGCAAATTTGACCTTTTTTGTGCTCGTGTTATGAGGTTTCGGCGACTTAAAAAAATCGAATTAAACGACGAGAAAATACTAAGACAAAGAGAGAATTTGGCGGTTCCAAAAAAAACCGTCGACTTAATGGGATGGTCGACCTATGCGAGCTCGAGGTAAGTGGGTTCCACTGTATATACATAATTCACCAAATCGAGTATGTGCAAATAAGCATGACGAATGACCCTCGCTGTGGTCGACCAATCAAGCGAAGTGGATTCAAAAAAGGGGGTGGGGTGGGCATGTTTCGAGACCAACAATGCTTCTTAAGTGGACTTGCATTGTTCCTTCACAGAATAACATGTGATTCGTAACGTAATGTTTGTCCCATCCGCCTTACACGCGAAAGTCCTGGGATCAAGCAGCAGGGGAAGCATTATTATTTTTGGTCTTAAACATGTGTGTTTGCGCCCGTTCTTTTCCCCCTTTTTGCGAACTTGGCTAGGGTCAGCCAATGACAGTTTATGGTTGGCAAGCTAAGGTGGTGAAGAGTGATGGTGGGCAAGTAGAAAACCGCAGTGCGAATGTCTCGCGACCAACAATGCGTCGTTGCCCCCCCCCCCACTGACGTTCACGCGTGTTGTTTTGATTTCTTCGTGCAGTAGTTTGTGTATGTTATTTCCTCCTTTCTTGGCATTATCCATGAGCAAGTCAGCGGCGCATGCTACATGCTACGCGCGGGGCGTATCTTGTGTAGTGATGTTGCATACAGATATGTATTTCAGTGATGTATTTCACTAATGTAGTAATGACAATGTGAACACATTTTAATTTTGTACTACAACAATATTTTAATTTAAAAAAGAAACGTAAGTATAGGTGGACAGTAACACCGTATTGCATAGTTACCCATATCACATTACTATAATTAAGTAGTATAACGTAAGTGACGTAAGGTCATGTTCAATGTGTACAACACATATTAATTCTAAAGCAAGCATAACAGAATACAGTACGCACAGTTCAGGCAATAATAATACAAAATAGTACAGTAGGAATATGCGGGGCCGCAATTGGAGAACCATGAATCATGAACATGTCAGGTTATTATGTAATTCTTTTTACCTATGGCCTGCAATTTTTTATTTTAAAAAACGAAGAATTCTTAGAGAAAAAACAACAACCATATTGTATTCAATCAAAGTAATTGAACCCTTAAAAAATGCTTTTTAATAAACACAAAGAATGGAATGTATCAATTTTAAACATTACGTCCTTTGCCTTTATATTATACCGTTCTCCTGTACCAAGCATTCTTGTTGTTGTTCCTATAAAACTACCGTTTTGTGTATGTCACCCTTTATATATTTTATATCATTAAACATTAATTTTTTAGACTACAAATTGTGTGCTTACGTACCCCTCCCCATATATTATGTACGCAAGAATATCTAAATCCAACCACACTGTCACACAGCCGAACAGTCACATAACCACACAATTGTTGCGTAATTTAGATGGTCTTTTGTCTTCACTGAACATAATTTAGAAGTTAATGCAGTTTTTTTTCCGTAGCAATTTTTAACATTATTTTCAATATTTTCTTTGACGCAACACAAGTCAGAAAATTAACTTCATTTTTAAAAAATTTTTTTTTTTTTTTTTGCAACATTTAATTGAAACGAAAAAAAAGAAGTAATATTTACAGTACCACCTTACTAAGTCTAATGTAGGTTCTGTGAAACTTAAAAAAAAAACAAATCAAATTTAATTGATATAAAACCAACTACAAAAATTAAGTTTTCTTTAATTTTTGCAATCTTAGACGTTAGTTGGTTCATTTTTTTTTGTGTAAAAATGACTTGGTTATTGTTTTTTTTCTAAAGATCACGTGACTATCGAGGGTTGGAGAGAGAGAGAAACTCAGTCCATGCCAGATGGTACAAATATTTATATTTATTTTCAAAGCTAAATAATTTCTTATCTTTTGTAATATATTTTTAGAATTTCAAGCTAAAATAAAAATAAAAATATTTTAAATGAAATTCATGATAATTTGTATTTACTGATTCACATTAAGTTTAACTTTACCGATGTCACCACATTTCGAAATGTGTAGATTGTTAATAAAATCCTGGCATGACCCGATCACATCCTTTTCCGCTGTGGATTCAGCACCATGAAGGCGAAGGGAGAGGTAAATTATGGAAAAAATATTTTTTATTTTATGATTTACAACAATTTTCAACTATGTAGTAGTACATTTTGGTTATTTAATATTGACTCCTTTTAGCAAGCATATAAGTGGGTAATTTATGTATGTCAAATAACATTAAAGAGTAAATAAAATAAGCCCACGTTGGTTCCCTTTGCGAAATAACGTGCACGCTTCTTCATTATGTTTTCAAAATGGGTTATCTCCCGTTGTTCTTTTGACGTTTCTTCTTTTGAGTAATACGTATTTATCAATAGTTAACGATTATTAGAAATGATTGGCTGAATCCGATTATACGTTCCCAAATGGGGTATGTAGGAGGCACTTGGGTAAAAAAAAAAGTCAGTACTTTTCCTTTAATTACCCCCAATTTTTTTATAGTAAAATACGTTATTTCTATATGAAAACTCAGTATTTAAAAAGTTAAATCAGTGCTTTTTCCCCCCTCTTCTTGTTGAATGCTCCTGTTAGAGTTCCGGCTTCCTTTGGCCACAGACTGTTTGGCTTTGGTCTCACTGCTTTTTACCCCCAAAAATTTTTTGGAAAAAAATCATATTTGCACGACGTGACAACACGTGTTAATAAATATGAATCTACTTACGTTGTCAGGGCTAGTAAATGATAAGGCCAGTGCTGTGCAGTTTCTGCAGCAACGTGGCATACTGCACAACCCTCGTATGTGTGCTAATAATCATGCTATGACTCCATCGCTCAACGATCATCATGACCGCTGGCGCTGAAAGAAGCAAGAATACCGAGAAGATGTTCAAATCCGACAAGGAACATGGTTGCAATGTTCGAAATTGCCCTTCAGACAAATTGTTCTCTTCATATACTGTTGGTGCAAGGAATCGACAAGCATCGAGTTTTGCCAAAATGAACTGGACATCAGCCACAACTGTGTCATTGACTGGAACATGTATCTTTTCGTGAAGTATGTGCAAATACCTTATTTACGAATCCATTAGTGATCGGAGGTATTCACACAACTGTTGTTATATAAACACACGTCATATAAACATGGGTTTTTTTCATTTCTGTTCACATTTCAGTTTTCATATAGAAATACTGTATTTTACTATAAAAAAAATGTTGGGGGAAAAGTACCAAAAAATCAACTTAAACAAAATTAATAAACTAATGACTAATAGTAATAGCATAGTTAAATAGAGCTGATTTTTAAATAAATTTTAACACCAAGATTATATTTTTAGGGTTTGTAGTTTTAAAAATATGAATTTTCAAAGTGTGGTTCAATTTGTCCCAGTCCCCAATACATTTTACCCCCACATTTTGTGACCTTAATTCCGCTGTTCGCATCACACACTTGATCTCTCGCTTTAATCATGATTTTATTTTCAGGATCAACGCAATAAATAAAATATTCTCTCTTTATTTTGTTTTAAAATATCATTTATTAATAAATGTATTGTTATTTCCATGTAAAGCGCTGTGAGCCTGGCTCCTTGCTGGGATACAGCGCTATATAAATAAATTATCATTTTATTATTATTATTAAATCATTCCTTTTTATGTAAATGTACTATTTTTCTTTAAATTTAACGAAGTATCTGTTGTTTACAAGTCATGACCTACATTTACATAGTCAAAGTGAACTGTCCTCTATAAAAATGTACAAATAATAATAGGAACTCCGGTAAAAGCGAAGTATGTCGACCGTGACGTCACGGTCATGGCAGCCTTCTTTGTTGTTATAGCACGTCCTTTAAAAAGCTTTATAATTAAAATTCTATAGCTATACCTAACCCAAACCCTAAAACCTTCAATTTTCCGAAAATTCTAAAGCTATACCTAACTAGGTACTTTGACAGAAAATTTAAATGTAGTCCAATAGGCTTAAATAATATATCATTTTAAAGGGCTTGCTAAGACCTTTTCAAAAACACTTGTTTTGTCTTTCTATCTTTTATAGAAGTGGAGTTATGAATTTTTTTGTTGATATTTTTAGCCCCTTATATAATTTATTAAAAAACATGTGACCCCAATTTCAAGATTCTGTACTATTTCCCTCATAACTTTTTTTAATTTTAGAGTTATGGTTATCAATTTTTCAGGAGACATCCTCAATCCAATTTACAAAACAATGAACAAAGAATGTTTAAATTATAGAAAGATTTTGAATTTTGTAAAAATATATATCTGAAGGCTTGTTGGAGAAAATCAAGGGCGAATATTATTGTTTTTATATATATAAATTCAAATCAGTTGCATGCCTAATGTATTATTAGTTATATTGTAAATTTAATTCAATAACTATAATTATATGTTTGGATGGTTAGTATTTGACTCTTAAAATAAAACTGAATGCCTACTCCTATTTGTTGAATTGTTTTGCCCCCAAATGTCGATTGGCTACTAAGTTAAAGAATTTAATTTTAAATTTCAAAGATTCAAAGTGAAAGATAGATGTGAAAAGAAATTCTGTATAGCCAAATAAGTTCCATATTTTAATAAATTGATTGCACTTTTAATTTTATTTTTTCAAGCATAACAAGTTAAGATAAATATTAAGCAAATAACCCATCATAGTATCAAAGAAGTAAATTTGACTTAACAATACACAAAAAGCATTGAGTTATCCGGCCAGTTCTAAATCTGAGTAGGCTTAATAAAGACATGCTTTATGACATTTCTTAAACTTTAGGTAAGTAATATGACCACAGTTCATCAATCATATAGGCTTCTTTTCTTTTTGTTCAGCTGGCCCGTTTTCTATGTGCCTGGTCATAGGGTGATTCTCTCTTTATTTTGTTTTTTAAAATATCATTTATTAATAAATGTATTGTTATTTCCATGTAAAGCGCCGTGAGCCTGGCTCCTTGCTGGGATACAGCGCTATATAAATTATCATTTTTATTATTATTATTATTATTAATTGATGCCCCTAAGAGGTGAGCAGTATCTCATACAGTAAATAAAGATTTTTTTTTAAAAACTTTATTTTTAACAGTTGCAAGAATACAAGGTGATTGGCAGAGGCCTGCCATCTGAAAAGAACAGGACCCCTGCCCTGTATCAGATGAGAATCTTTGCTCCAGATAAAGCTGTTGCAAAGAGTAGATTTTGGTATTTCTTGAGTCAGTTGAGGAAGCTGAAAAAAGCAACTGGCGAGATTGTCAGCTGTAGTCGGGTATGTACTTTTTTCTTTGTTTTTGTTTTCTAAAGAGGAATGACTATGGATGGTGTTATGTTTGCTATTAATTGATTAATGCTTTCATACTCTAGGTGATGGAGAAGAAGCCATTGAAGATTAAGAACTTTGGAATCTGGCTTCGTTACAATTCCCGAAGTGGCACACACAACATGTACCGGGAGTACCGAGACTTGACTTCAGGCAAAGCTGTTACGCAGTGCTGTAAGTTTTCAAAGACTTTGGCTCATATATTTTTTGGAAAATGATTTGCACAGAACTGAAACATTAAGGCTTATTCTTTGCCTGACATGTTCATCATCTGTGCTAGAAAGAACTTAGGCGGCCAGTCGCCTTCTATCTCATCTTTTGAGCTTGAAGTGAATCTGGTTGGTACAATAAATAAATTTATGTGTTTTATTGCTTAATTATTAATACTTTGTTTTAAGTCATTATGTTTCTTTTTCAAATTTCTCAGACCGTGACATGGGAGCGCGCCACAGAGCTAGAGCTCATTCTATTCACATTATCAAGGTAGAAGAAATTGCAGCCAGCAAATGCAGAAGACCAAACACAAAGCAGTTTCATGTACGTTTTATTATTTAAATTTTTGTTGTCATCGAGGACCACGCTCATGCTAGTCCAGTGCTTTAGCAGCCATATGTGATTGACAGTTATTTCTTTAACTCTCAAAGCCCCATAAGGTTTTCAATAAACTTCCGCCTCATTTCCATATAAATTTCCTGTATTACGATCAACTGGTTATGAAATTTAAACAATTGCTTTAAAACCATTTATATTATTATTGTCATACTGACTTCATTTTTTAAGGCTAAGAATGGTTATTTTATGTATCTAGAAACTGTCTTAATACTATATTTACTTTACCTGTAGCTTAGTACTATTATTTTTATAATAAATTATAAGCAAAAAGATAACTTTTTGTAAAAACTACCAAAAAACTTTGCAATCGAGCGATAACACTAGCGCGGGCAATGGCCCCCATTGTTGGAAGACAAATACATAATTTTTTCAAGCATTGAAGAGTTTTTACTTTTCGTGATCTCATTTCAATAGTGAGTGCTGTCTAGGGACACTTTGGTATTAGTTTTCAGGAGCGCATTACACTTAAGGGCTTTCAGAGTTAACATGCTAAACTAATTGTTAAAATTTACTTACTTCACAGGATTATCACATCAAGTTCCCATTGACCCACAGAGTCCACAGGAAACTTCATGCTCCTCGTTTTACTGCAAGCAGGCCACATACCACTTTTTAAATTAACAAGTGTCTGAATAAATCAATGCAGTGTTGTAAATCATACATTTTTGTTTTATGATTCAAATCAATTGTTCTTGGTCTGTCTGTTTTATTTTGATAGTCTTGTTTTTTGTTTAGATGTGTTACTGTGTTGTAAGTTGGGTTTATATTTATGTTTGTCTCACTTAATAAATATTTTGTATGAAATCTTCAAAATTTAATCTATGTTTTAAAAAAAGCAAGACGCCTTTTTAAATAATTAACTTCTAGGTGTCTTGTACTTTGTACTTGTATTTTTTAAAAAAAATGTTATTTCTAAATGCTTTTAAAAGCTCCCACACATCAGGTGACCTAGTTCAGACCTATGAAACTTAAAGTTGCTATCACTTAGTAAACTTAGTTCAAATTTACTTTAACCACACATTGAGAAAATGGGCTGGCACTGACGTATCCAAAGTAAACTAAATATTGAAATTGAATTGCTTTAGTGACCTTTTATTACTTGAGCGCCCCTTTTGCAGAGGAAAGATATGTACTTGGCTTGTTATTTTAGATTTTAATTAGTGGTCCTTGGTCCTCCCAAGAAACAATCAGCAGTGTATTTTTCTTTTGTTTGTTTTGTATTTTGGACAGGAAGGGAAGTATAAGACCTCAACATCAATAAGTGAGAGCATCATATTTTGTGGTTAGAGTTAACAAGCCATCCACAAAATTGATTTTGGTGACAATTCACTGGTTATATTTATGATTTACATGTAAAGCACAAGCCTGTTCTTTTGTCAGTTTTGTACTCTGAAATTGACATTAGATTACATCTTTATTGACTTTATCCAGAGAAAAATTGCAAACTATAGGGCATTTGAAGTGTTAGGATCTTTGTAATGGCAAAGTTGCAGCACAATCCAGTGAGTGATAAGAGTAGGAGTCACAAAACTTGCTTACAACTTCACCTATTGCTACATTGACTCAATAATAATAAACACAGAATTAATGGGAAAATTAACAAAAGTTGTAAAAAGTGGTTGCATTTACTTACAAACTATAGAATAGTCATAGGGAATTTTTAGGAATGTTACGGGGATTATATTTGGAAAGTCTAAGCATTCACTTGCCCAGTTGGTGCATGGCTTTAAAACATTTGAGAAAACTGCCTGTCAATGACACTCTATTTATTGGATTTTGTGCCAAGTGAAAGAACTTGTGTGCAACGTAAGGTGGCAGAACTTCTTGAGATTGCCACCAAATCACTTTAATTCCTATTGCCATTTCCGACATCCCTCATGTGCATGCGCACTGGATTTTCTGCATTGACAGCTACCACAACAAACGGAATAAGCTGAGCATAATATTAATAACGAGCAATATACCCGTGCTACGCTACGGGGTAGGCACAATAAGAATAACTTTATTTGGTTTTGGGTCTCAAATTCTCCTTAAAATGAATGTAAACGCATCTGGAAATTAGGGTAGAGATAAATCAAACCCCTTCTTAATAAAAACAACGATATGTGTGTCGAGAAAAATAAAAATATTATTCATTTAAATATTACCCATCAATTTTGGTATTTCTGCTTTAATATAGCATCATCATTAAAATCATTGGCTCTAAAGCCAATATAGGGCCCTGGCCAGCTCAACCACATCCTTCCAGCTACAGCCAATGTAGGGCCCTGGCCTGCTCAACCACATCCTTCCAGCTACAGCCAAT
>MUZC01002217.1:542042-610496 GCA_002072015.1 Radix auricularia
ATGCAGATCGCATCGGCAGAAACTTGTGTTCATAAAATTAACGGAATTTTTCATAATCCAGTGCATACTTTAACTATACATAAAAGATTACGTGGTAACGTCTTTTCAATATTTAATTTCACTTAAGCAATCTATGAAACAAATCGTTATTTCACAACTAATACAAACACACAGTCACACGCACACACAGACGCACATACACACATACACATAAACACACTCGCACACATGCATAATCACACACTCAGATTATAATCAAGATAAAAAGTAACATCAAATAAATTAATATAATAAAAGCTTCATGACGCCACTTAATGTTTTTTTATTTTACGGCGCGCAAAAGCACACCCTCTGTTAATCTCAAACCCAAAATCATTATGATTTTTACGTCTATATTTTCAATTTTAAAAAAGTAATCAAGAGTTGCGTGGTATAGGGGCTTCTGACTGACGGACGCGCTTAGGCGCATTATTATATAGATAAAAGCAAACTTTTGGTGTCGTCTCCCCAAATGAAACCATCACCTTGCAGAATATGCGGAAAGTTCCTATCGAGTCGATGCTCTAACTCCAACTGAACTAACTCTAATGCAGAGATGGTGAACCTTTTTGGGGCTGCATGCCAAATAAAATTACAGCCAAGTTCCAACACTGATTAAGCCTGAAAATCAGGGTTCGGTGTAGCAAAGCACCACACAAACATATTGTCTTAAATTTAAATTTATTCATCAATCAATCAAACGCGTGGCACTGTGTTTATTTGTCAGTCTGTCTTTTATGTCAATGTCACATTTGATATAATTCAAGTTATTATCTGTTCACACCCATAAGATGACCCAAGGTGAGAATAACAATAACTCAACAGGTATTTTATTGACTTATACTTATTTGGCAGAGAATTCCAAGCTTGTAGTGTAGGATTCAAATGGTATATCATTTCTATACAAATGTATATCATATCTCTAAGCTTAGGCCTTATCCCAACTGAGTAGTGCAATAAGTTAGAGAAACAGACTGAAGGCTTGTTCTAATTAAATTGTATCATTTTATTATGATAATTGGGTTAAGTTTAACTGTTATTTTAGAGGCATAATTTAATATAATTATTTTATTATTATTAAATATAAAAATTAAATAATCAACGTCCATCCTCTCATTACCCACAACCAAAACATCAACAAGCTAAATAATTTAACTTTAACCAGTCTGCAGCAATAGAAAGATTGGGGACCACTTATAAATAAGAAATAATTTGTAATTGTAATGCGGCTGGGTAGCGAAGTCAATAGTGCGCTCGTCTCACAAGCTGAAGGGCGTGGGTTCAAGCCACTATAAAAATGTTGTGCAATGACTAACGCTTAGAAAGTCCTCCGCTGACCTGAAGGGATGTGTCTATTGAGCCCGAGAATATTCTAATGGTACCATTAGAATCCTCTACGACCTCGATAAAAAGAGGTTATGGGACTTAAAAAAAAAAAAAAAATGCACTTGATCAGTAATTCTCATTTCCAAAACTACTTCTGGTTTTTAAATGGGGCAGTGGAGATGGTCCAAAAATCAAATAAATGCAATAGATTTGTTTTGAAGTGTTCAATGATCTTTACAGCATGATTGTTGAGGGTTTGCAAGTAAACCTGTGAAGATGATACTTTGCAAGGCTGGATACCAGTGCAGTGACTGACGATTGGAGTAAAGTATACAAATACAATAGAAATGTCATTTTTTGCGTCAGCTGATCCTTTTGGAAATCATTGGTGGCTTGTTGCAATAACTAGTGGCATACTATTTTTTACTATACTATAAGTAAGTCATTGGTCACAAAAGAGCAGTTCATGATCTTGTTTTCGTTAACCTAAACTGCCTGTCATGGCCTCACTTTGACATGGTATCTGCACACTAACACTAGTTGTATTTGTAGTACTGAACACCACCACACCCTAATTAATTTAAAATTAATATTATCTAGCAACATTCCATACATACTAAATTTTTTTCTTCTGAAACTTACTATTACAATTTGGTAAGGCTTTTTAAAATACCTAGAGTGCAAAACTGTGCTGCTTTCTAGAGCAGTTTAAATTTTATTGTGTAAGGTAAGAGCATTAAAGTATAAACAGATTTGCTTTACATTTACTTTACAAAACCCTCATGAAGGGATCCCATCCTTCTCTTGTCCGACATGCGGACGCAAATTTCATGGAAGAATAGGTCTAATAAGCCACCAGAGGACACACGTGCGGCCTAGCACTGGACTTATATGATATGAGAGGTCATTGTGACTACAATGGACAAACAACACTTGAAATTTAAAATTTTTAAATTATCATTTTTAAAAATTTATTATAAAATGTTACCTATTTGTTATAGTCAATGGTACTAATCGAGTTCACTTATAAAAATTTAAAGAATAGATATGAAGTTAGAACTAGGACATTTTTATTTTTTTACAATAAATGTATAGTCAAAACTTTCAATTAGTCATGATCATAATTCATTGTCCAGAAAGACTAAATTGTTAATTTAAATATAAAACTCTTGGCTCTATTTCACCAGTTCCTTGCTAGTGGATGCTGTGCTGCATACCCGCCACATTTGAAAATGGTTTCAGCTATTTGTCTATTTGTGTCGTCGATTTCTCTTTGAGCATATTTAGCTGAAAAATAAATATCAAATTTATAAAACTATGCAGTTCTGGGCAACATTACAATTTCTATTGCTTTACTATAAATGGTGAATTATAAATTTATTTTATCCTCAGTGTTATACTATAGGTCTGATTTCAGTTTGGAGATTTACCTGGAGTTAGTTCATAAATGTTTCTTTTGATTCTTTGTTCAGCCTCATAACAGAAGGATCGTGTTAATAGTATCTGGGGTAAAAAAGGACATTATCATTAAAAGTGAATGGTATAAGTTATAATAATTAAAAAATCATTAACATTTATGATAAAGACAACCTAAGCAAGTTGAGTTGTTTTTTTTCTTTGGGAAAAAATTACAAGAAGCAACACCTATACAAATATATAATATTTATTATTGTAAAATGTACCTCATGGTCAGCATTCCTGAGTCCTATACATAATGATCTGGAGGCTCTCCCTATGCAGGCTGTCATGGCATACAAGTCTATTGCAATATCAGCGATTCTCCTTAGTTTCATTTGTTCATTAACCACTTTCTAAATGGGAAAAATGTTTTTAAAAAAATATTAATCATTCTAAATAACCTATTATAAGATTATAAAAACTAGATGTAATTTTTTTACAAATATTGAGAAATAGTATTATTATTTGAAACAAAACCATGACAAATGTTACCTCTGCATGGCTGCGTTACTAGCTTTCTGTCTGATGTTGCTCAGCAGATCAGAATTATTGCACAGTGAATTTTATAATAGTATTTGTATATTTTTGGAAAAATAATTTTGCACAGAAAAGCATAAATGCTTCACATCTTTGAACTTGCTTTTATTTTGTTTTGCACCATGACCAACGGAACAATTAAACTATCAGGGCTTCTTAATTAATACTTGCATTTCCAAACTGTGATAAAATGTCCTCAACAGCACCACTCATACTGTAAATACCAGATGCTAGCATTTTAGCTTCTTGCTGAAATATAAACAATGTCATTTTTTTTTTTTTTTAAAATAAATTATGTCTTCATTCTATTATTATATAAATTTTCTAGCCACTTAAAAGAACAACAACTTAGTTAACTATCAAAATCTGAATTAAAACATTTGAATTTAATTTCTGATATTCATATAGAAATTTATCAATTTTTTAATCAAATGAATTTATTATGGATAATTTTGTGTTTCACAATTAAAAGCGTCTATCACTAAAATGACAAAGCTTAACATCTTTCGTTGAAGCAACCAGTGATTTTGAATTTGTATTATTCAATAAATATAAAATGAAGAATAAAAAATAATTTACACCAGAGAGTGAAATAGCTTGGTAAGTAAATGAATGACGTCACGCACTTGGGGGAGGAGGGTCCACACATTTGTGACGAGGGGGAGGGGGGTGTTGAGAAATCTGATGTCACATCAAAACTTGCAACTTAAAATAAAAGTTCCAGTTAAATATTTGATAGCTTTCAATTTATTTAATGAAGTTTTCAATGGCTTCACATGTGTTACAATATTAGAGTGCAGACTTTCACTAAATAATATTTAAATGACAAAAAAGTAACTTGCAACATGCTAATTACCAATTAGAAAATATAGCTTTTAGGGGGGGGGGATGTAAAGCTTTGTAAAATATTGGAGGAGGGGTCTTAGTTTTTGTGACAAAGTGTGGCAGGGGTTAGAGAGGGGTAAAAATCGTGTGATGTCATTTATGGACGGCCCCATAATATATACAAGGAATAATGGAGTTAACAAGTTAAGAAAGTGTGACAGGAGGGGAGGGGGGTGTCCGGCCATGTGTGACGTCACAGTGTTTTATGTTAAATTTTAATTATTTTGTTAATAAAAAAAATATTTTTGTACGAAAGTGTGACGTACTTTAGGGGGGGGGGGTCCAAGATTTGTGACAGGGGAAGGGGGGAGTTAAAAATGGTAAAAAATAGTGTGACATACTTTATGGACTGCTCCTAAAGGTAGTTTACAGACAATATCTTTTTTAATGCCTATATTCCAATGCTCATGAACAAGCAAGCTATTGTTTTTAAAAACTGGTTAAAATTTTTATTTTTGATTCTCTATAATTAGTAATAACAATTTTCTGAAAATCACTGGCTCATATCCTAACAGTTACTGGTGGAATGTTAAGTATATAGATTTAAATAGCAAGCCCTTTTAGTGTGCAAAGAAATTTGTAAGGCATGAGAATCCAAGCAACCTGTCTCAAACAATAAAATAGCTTTAGAAGTGGTAACTCAGATAGCTACACAACTGGCTATCCTACTCCTACTTTCTTTCTGAACCATTAATCCTCACTTCTTTATCATAGAGACATACCTCTAGCTCAGGATGAACTTCCTCATTTAAGCTCAGCACTTTGGGTGACATTACAGACTGGCCTTTAGACTTTTTCCACAAAGTTTTGAACATCAAACCAGGGTTGTTAAGCGGGTTCCTTAATTTTCTAATAAGAAATAATTGTTTTTTAAAGTCATTTGTAAAAATCTGTCCAGATTGACAGCTAATAAGGTTGGACGCTTTATGATTAGAAGTATTTCCTATTGGGATTGATGGTGCACTAAGGTATATTAATAATTTTTATGCTTCCATCTACTGAACAAACAGGATAAAAAAACTATATGTCTATTCCATCATTTTTCTAACCAGTCCTTATCAATTCACTAAGAAATAATCTATAGTAATATAGTTTTCAAAAACAAGATAGTGATACAATGACAAAAAAATCCAAATTTTTTAAAAGGAGATTTCAAACAATATACAGTTAATCTTAGTATGAAAAAATACATGAGATTCATTAAGATGAAATATTTACTTGAGGAAGTCTTTCATAGTTTTTCCTGCATATTGTAAGCCTTGTAATGCCACAAGCAATCTTAAAATCTCATTGGTACCCTAGAAATAAAATTAAAATACTTATTAACTTTAATAGGAAACCCATAATAAATAAATGTAATCAAAATACATAAAAAATTTGAAGTTCCTTCAATTTATTCTGAGCACCATTTGGCATTCATTATAAATTTTATTCAACAAGTATGTGTAACATGACATAATAGTGATTGATTTAAAAATATCAAGTGTAGATAGGTTGAAGTTGTTATTTTTTTTTTTTTAAATTTAAATCCTTGTCCATCGTTAATCGTTATATTTCACACTCTTACTTTTATAACTTGATACAATTTAATTTTATTTTACCCTATGGTCATAGAAATAACATGATATTAATTTTTTTAATCTATAGAGTAACTAATTGTGCAGTTTGACTACAAAGAAATGATGATTATATGAGCAATGTGACTGAAAATTTGTGTGCAGTGTGATTTTTACATTGTAAATTTACGTGTAGATCTCTCAGCTCACAAATTTAGCTACAAAAAACTACAAATACTAACCTCAAATATTTGCATAATCCTAGAATCCCTGAGATATCTTTCGTAAGGATAGTCCTTCATGTAACCGAGACCTCCCATGACTTGAAGACATTCAGACACACATACCCAACATCCTTCAGAGCTAAAAATCTGGAAAGGGGGCGGGGGAAAAGCACTGTGTTTATCAAGCCATCACATATTGTACTATTCAAATTCTATCTGGG
Source organism: Radix auricularia (assembly GCA_002072015.1). Classification (NCBI taxonomy): domain Eukaryota; kingdom Metazoa; phylum Mollusca; class Gastropoda; family Lymnaeidae; genus Radix; species Radix auricularia. Next base: position 548,289 of record MUZC01002217.1, read on the forward strand.
TAATAAATGCTAACTGTAGAATTAAAATAAAGGTTGTATTCTTATTACTTTGACAATTGCTGCCTCCACAGACATATCTGGATCATCATAATTGTCTAACACAGCAGCTGTGAGGTAAGCCATGCTCTCCATAGCGTAAGCTGTTGTTGCCATCTTTGCAAATTTTTCCTTTTTAAATAAATATCATAAAAAATTAAAAAATATAACTGAAAAAAGTATAACTGTCAGTGTATCAAAGCTACTAGAATAGTTTATAGTTGTATGAAGTTTGTCATCATTCTATGAGCACATGAAAATGGGAACACATGGATTTGTATCTGATTGGTGCATGGGGAGAACTGCACAACAATGAACAACTATTATGCATGTATAGTGAGAAGGCAAATGAGAAGTGGTGAGGCAGTATTTGTATCTTTCAAACTTAGGTTTATAAATTACATGATACTATTATTACACTATTGCAATCAGCAAGCCTGACTAATGTCAAACAAATGACATAAACTAGAATCCCTTTTTAAATCCCTTATAATAACTTCACCCTCCTGTCTGCCGCGGTCCTGCCCGCCCACGGAAAAACAAAAGTAAAAATGGACACACTTCTTGTGGTCCTATCGAGGCTGAAATTTTGCACATATACTTTTGTCACCTAACAATGCATTCTATAAAAATTTAAGATCAATCGAATGTACCGTAATTAAATTAATGAATTTTTAGATTATCTCTACGTAGCATGTAATTGTTTGTGCAAGAAAGTTGCGCAGTGCGTATTATATTGAACGTAATACCTTTAGTTATGTCTCATATATAAGGGATTTATAGTCAAAAACTTTGTTTTTACTGGCTTTTTAATTTATATTAATAACAGATGACAACATAACATAAATGATAAAAATATAAATTTGTTAGTAAACAAATACTACCTGTATGAGCCCAAAGGTTGACAGTTTTTGGCCGAACTGAGATCTTGTTCTTGCATGTTCCGCGGTCAATGCTGACAAAATTTATAAAACCATCATCATCATCAAACAAACGAGTAAGAATATTCTAAGATAAAATTACTTTCTTTCCAAATCAAAGAACATGAAATTCATTAAATTGAGTTGACTAAGTTCATTAACAATGCAGAATGTTCCCCTCACTTATCAGAGCTTTGAGGACTCCAGCACCACTGCTGCCCATGCTGAAACGTCCACTGTTTAGAACTCGCATTGCAATCTGGTGAGTCAGTCAAGATCATTATTTGCTATCATTAAAAGAGAGTTAGTCAAGATCATCGTTGATGATAATTATTTGCTATCAATTAACATTAAAAGTCATCTTGATATTCTCTTGATGCATATTTTTCTCTTAAGCAAGTCTCTAAATTTTGATGGGCTCTCTTTTTCTAAAACCCACCTGTGGCAGAACACAAAATTCTTTATAGTATATAGGTATATAATTATAAATTATGAATATTATCTGTAAAAGCGTATAAATTATTTATACTTGATCATCACTATTTTTTTTTACTACAACTGACTGTGGCCATTAAGTACAGCCATATTGGGTATAAGTAAAAAATAAATTTGGCTGTACTATTCTTTCATAATTAGGAAAAACCAATTTAAAGTACTATTTATTGGTAAGACCATTCCAACAGGTGGGTGTTGAATAGCATTTTAGTTATCAAGGGACATCACACGATTTTTGCCAATTTTTCAATAGTACGCCCCCTTGTCACACAATGTCACAAAAACTTAGACCCTCCTCAATTATGACGTCACAAACCTTTGCCCTCCCCATCCCAACAAAAGCCATATTTTCCATTTGAAAATGAGCATGTTTCAAATCACCTTTTTGTCATTTAATTATGAATTTAGTGCAGGGGTGCCCAAAGCCAAACACTGCCCTTGCTTAAATTTTAACTGGCCCGTGGCCTCGTCTTAAATAACTAATGGACAGACGTATTAATTCTGTAATAAAATAATATTTATTTTAAAAAGTCAAAATTTTGTACTTTTTTTGGTATCTCAAAGGATAGCAAAATCAATAAAATGTTATTGTTTACCAATTACTAGACTTTCAATCTTAAAGACCAAACAAGGGGGAAAAATTGAGTCGCTTCTGTTTGTTCTGCTGTCAATGATGTTAAATTACCAAGAAATCAATCTCTGTATTTATTTCTGATGGTGAATATGCCATGACTGGTGAACACATTTAACTACCAAAACTTGACTCAACAAAGTCAGCGAAGAGGTTGACCAAGATTTTAAACTTCACTGTATCATTTATCATAAAGTTTTTTGTGCCTAACACCTTAAATGTAATCATGTACTTAAGCCAGTGATACACTCTAATCACTCTAAATCATCGTTTCACCACCAGTTTCAACAGTTTTTTATTTACATCCAGGGAGAATACAAAGATGTTGTGCATCACAATGATATCAGATGGCTCAGGATGTTGTGCATCACAATGGTATCAGATGGCTCAGTCGGGCACAGCACTTCAGTGCCTCTACACTTTTCTATAAGAAATGGGGCTATTCATTGTGAAAAATAAGGAACAATAATTCCAGAACTAACATATCCTTCTTGGCTGGCAGATTTTTTATTTTTAGTTGCACATTTTTCAAAGGCAACTGTCTCGAATGCAACCACACATTTTGCCCCACTACAGCAAATCATGACAAGCTTTCCAGAAAAAACGGCAATGAGAAAAGTTTCAGGTAAGTTGCAGTTGCTTTTTCTCATAGCCTTTTTACCGTCAGATGTTTTATGGCAGATTCCAAGAAAATTGAACATTTGCTAAGAAAATGCTCAGTTTGTTTGGCTTCACATGAATGTGTGAGCAGACATTCTCAGATATAAATTTTAACAAGAATCGTTTGAGGACAAGACTAAGGGACTCTCACCTGTGTGATATCAGACGTATCAAACTAGTGGCAATGAGCCTGACTTCGCTCATTTACTGGAGTCAAGATCACAGTTTAACCCTTCCATTTGAAATTTTGCAATAAAAAAAATTATAAGTATGCCATTTTTGTTTATCATCTTACCACATGGAATATGGCCCGCCAAGCAAAAAAGTTTGCACGCCCATGATTTAGTGTAAGGATGCACTTTAATATCGTAACACACATGAAGCCATGTAAAACGTCATAAAATAAATTGTAAGCAATCAAATATTTAAGTGGAACTTTTACTTAAAGCTAAGCGTTTTGTTATGACGTCAAATTTCTTAAACACCCTCCTCCCCCTTGTTACAAAAGTGTGACCCCCCCTCCTCCCTCTAGGTTAGTGACATCATTTATGGAGGGCTCCCAATCACCAATGTTCCTTCTAAGCTCCGCAGCTATCAGTCCAACACCGCACATCAGTTTAGAGTTAATGTAAGTGAGTTTGCGGAATATATAATATATCACAGAAAAAATGAATGATGCACAACTTTGCACACAACTTTATTGTTTTACACCCTGACAAACGAAATTTAGAGACAAGATTGCCTAACACTTCCTAGTCTCTAAAATATTTTTTTCAACACTATCTAAGACAACATTTTAATATCATTATTTGTGTACGTTGTTTCTGTAGCAATATTAAAGTGTGTTCAAGACTAGATATTACTGTCATTATTTTTGAAAGTTGTTAGTGTAGCAATATTACACTGACCTTGAAGCCACCACCAACCTCTCCTATGACATTCTCAGCAGGCACTGGGGTCTGGTCAAAAAATACCTCGGTAGCTGAGAGAAATTCATAATATCATGCTAATGTGTGTAATAATAGGATTGGTGACAAACTAAAGTAAATAGAATGATAGTATTAGTATAACTCAAATGAACCATTTTCATATGTCTACTCTATCACTTACATTTAATATTAGTTATTTCCTAGCAATATTAAAATATTTTACTCGTTGCCAATGTACTAGTATATATTCCAGATGATACACCACAACATACAATATACATTTTTTTGCTTGTTTTTTTGCCATCAGATTTTTACATAAGGTGTTTTAGGCACTTTATTAAATCATGGTTGCCAAGTACATTTTCCTTGAATGATGAATACCATTTCATCTTTCCCTATTTCTTAGTTATGAGCAGCCTGGTCACTAATGACAACAATAAGTAGATTTACGGCTTATCAAACATGATTTTCTGTTTCTTTCCTTGCAATTATTTAAAGTAGCTAAAGTTTGTTTCCGAAATCCAGATTCTTTTATTGAAATTTATTAGTGGTAAAAAAAACTTTATAAAATGCTAAATTAAAAAACACCACATGTTGGACTAGAAATTTGGGGGGAAAAAATGTGTTTAAAAACACTTTAACAATATGTAACAGAGAGGTGTAATTTATATTTGAGTTAATTTAGTCAATCCATTGCTAATCATATTTCAATAGTTCTTATGGAATTTAGGCAGTCTGTGCAATTGTTATAAAATGATAAATATATAGAATTTTATGTGAATTACATTTAAAACTAATAATTTTTTATTTGCAGTAACAGAAAAACTTATCATACTGTTAGATCCTCGAATTCCTAATTTATCTTCAGGTTTCCCATTAGTAACACCACCAAAAGCTCTTTCCACAAAAAAAGCCGTTATCTTTTCTTGAATTTCGCCCTGCAAAAAAAAAAAAGTATTTTTGACAATTTGAAAGCCTAATATAATAATAATAATAATAAAATGATAATTTATACAGCGCTGTATCCCAGCCAGGAGCAGAGCTCACAGCGCTTTACATGGAGATAACACTACATATATTAATTAAATAAACATTCATATCATACTAACTACATAAATGACAATACGTAGTACATCAGCTACATTAAAAGAAATATGATTGGATCATTTCCAATTATTCAATCTATCAAATCAACTGGTGCTGGAAACACTGAAAAAAAATTATCCACTTGGAAATCAGTTGATTCTATGTGCAGCGCCCAGGTATTTTTTTACCTGTTTTTTCCTGTTGTCTGCGTTTAGATGTAAGGAAATTTACTTGGTGACTTTCTTAAAAAAGTGACTGGCAATGTTTGTTATAATAGCCACCTTATATTTTGTGTCCACATCAGTTCTGGCAAAAGCAGAAAGCAGATCAGTGAAAAGCCTTACACAAATTATTACCTCTGGTGTCTTGACTTCAGTTTTGGCAAAGACAGTGAACACATCTGCTATGCCTCCATTGGAGATCCAAATCTTGCTGCCTGTGAGATGCCAAGTTTTGCCATCTTCTGACAGTACAGCTTTGGTTTGGATAGATGCCGCATCACTGCCACTAAAAAGAAAATATCAAAATAAAGATATGTTAGTATTGATTAAGAATTGGTTGGAGTTGGAAATTAAAATATATATTGGACAGTATAAATATTTGCTACTGCTGTAACATCACTTAAGAGAACTGATACTCATCTTTTATTCAAGTTGAAAGAGTAAATATAAATTAAATTATCCTGTAATATGAAAATAAGACCTTGAAGGTTCAGTTAAACAGAATGCTGCCACTTGTTCCCCAGTTGCTAGTCTTGGCAAATATTTTTGCTTCTGTTCCTCTGTACCAGCTAATAATAGAGCCTGTGGAAAATGTTGCCAACAATTATTGTAGAAATTATGTGCTAAAATGTTGATTTGATTTTTAAATGTCTGATTAACTATGACAATAAAAAATATTGTAACTCTTGGGTAAATTCCTCATTAGCTCGGGTGCATGCCAAGAAACGTTTGCCTGATATAAACGGCAGCCCAATCTCCAAGAATTATTACACCAACAATCTGAACCGAGAGAATGGAAACACCGAGAATTTTTAGAACATTAGAAAGTAAGCCTGCAAAAAACAACACTTCAAATGGGTCAGAGAATTGAACAAATTCAAAAACATGTGAGCAATACAAAGAATTCAATAGATGGGTAAATGATAATATAACAATGTTTACAAGATCTTCCATACGCACAAGATATAAAACCCACAGCCCACAGACATATCAAATTTACAAGCCACAGACAAACCAGTTTAAAAACCCATGACACACTAGATATTAGACTAAACCCAAGGAGACACCAGATATTAATTCCACAGAGACATCAGATATTCTATGAGAAAATGATGAAATACAAACAGGAGAAAGTGAATAGAAGAAATAAGAAAATGATCCGGACCATCAAGCAGCTTATAATTGGTAAAGCCTTTGGTCCAGACAAAAAATGCAGGAATAGACAATTTCAGCATAACTTAGGGAATCAACAGAAATAGCAACAAGATTACTATCAGATTAGAGTCATGAAGATAAACACATATAAGAACTCATCTTCTAAGAAGTAGATATCTTCACCTACTTGGACAGCACCATTTGATGTTGTTACTTAATTCGCAGAGGCTATATACTTATTTGTGCAATAAAAGAAAATAATGGAATTAACTCTGCAAACTATATTCAGAATTTAATCCTTATACTTATAACAGTTTTATTATAGGGAACTAAAGCATCATGCAGAAAGTACTGGCAATTTCCACCATTGACTACACAGGGAAACGGAAAGAAGGGAAGGACCTAGCAAACACACCAAAAAAAAAAAAAACATATAAAATACATCTGGAAGCACAGAACCAAGATAAAGGGAAAACTCTGGTGGGCAGGAAATGACCCTATTGTTGTACACATTTCTTTTACTGCTTTCTCTGTAAAAAGGATAAAGAGGGGCAATAACCTCTGTTTTTTCATTCAGTTCCAGTGTCCCAAAGGTGGGATAAAAGATATCAAGTACATTATATAGGGCTTGTTGTAGACTTGTACCTTGAAGCCTATGGCTTGATGGGCAGCCAGTGTTACAGCTATAGCCCCATCTCTTCCAGTCACCTCTCCAACTCTGGCATAGCCAGTGGCATTCAGATTTAAACCACCTAAAGGAAAGACATGATGAATAATTAGTTATAATGTCAATTTGAATTCTGTAACATGTTATTACATTGTAAATAAAACTAAATGAAATAGTATCCATCTTACGACTGCTATTTCCTATTTTTTGTTAGAATTTAACATCTCTTCTTAGTTGACTCTTATGAAAAATGTTACCATATTGCTCAGGAATTTGTAAGCCGAAGAGACCCAGGTCTTTGAGCTGTTGTAAAACATCATCAGGTATTTTAGCATTGACATCTATAGACTTTGAGTCCACTGAAATTCGAGCAAAAAAGATGAATTTAGCTGGTGAGAAAACACAAATTTTATTGGAAAAATCATTTTTCTTGATCTAAATACAGTGGAACCTCTTATACTAAGCATAATTCTTTCCAGGATCTTACTCGCTAAGTGAAACAATTTTCCCATCTTATCTTATCTTATACATTACAGACGCTCCTTCTGTACAAAAGATTATTACGTCCTACGTATTTCTATGGTTTGTGTTTAGTCATGTATTCTTACTAGAGTTTTAAATGATGATAAAGTGTTGGCTTTCCTGGTTTCTTCAGGCAACCCATTCCACGCCCGAATACTGAACGGAAAGAAAGAAAACTTGTATGTGTTTGTTCTTGCATATGGAATAAGAAAGGTGTTTTTATCTTTATGTCTATCTGAGGGTTGTCTAGTTTTTTCAAGGTTTAATGATTTAACTAATGGTGTTACTCTTTTGTCAGTTTTGAATATTTTCCAGTAATAAATCTGGCAGCTCTTTTTTGGATTTGTTCTAACTTATCAATATTATCTTTGGTGGATGGGTCCCATACAGAAGATGCATATTCTTGTATAGGTCTCACCAGGGTGAGGTAGCATTTTAGTTTTATATCTTTGTTACATTTGTAAAAATTTCTTTTTATAAAGGCTAAGGTTTTGTTTGATTTTTTAATAACTTCATTGACATGGGGATTCCAAGATAGTTTCTCATCCCATACAAATCAATGAAAAATACGATAATCCGTTCCATGCTGAAGAAATACTCATTTTTCAAAAAAAAATTATTTACTTTTATTCATATAAAATTACTTAAACATTTTTTAAGAGTGTAACTACTTGAAATACAATTTAGATTTGAAACAAAAGACGGAAATAAAAATGAATTTATGACAAATAGTTAATCCTTTTAACCGTTTTGTGGACATTCTTGACACTCCCTTTTGAAGCATTCATCTCCTTAATTTTGTTTTTGTTCTTGAGAACAGTGCAGATTGTTGATGTTGACCAAATGTATGTGCATGCTAGATTAGCCTTGCTAACACCTTGTTCTCGCTTTTCAATAATTTTACGTTTCATTTCAACAGTTATTTTTTCTCTCTTATGATTTTAAACTTCTGTTTTTTCTTTGAATACATTTTAGTACAGGTTATTACACTTTACACATTAAAAAAATATGAATACTGTCAAAATACACAATTTGTAAAAACGAGTGATCACACACAAAAACAATATGCAAACAGACAGTGCTAAACACAAACTAATGCATCGGTGCTGAAGTCCCAGCTTACAAATAAATGTTGGGAAAAAGGGATTTCCCCATCTGCATAACTCGATTTTCGAAATGTCACTCGTTAATAAAGCAACTTTTTCACATTTTTTGTATGCTCATTTTGCAAATTGCTCATTATGAGAGGTTCTCTGTACGAGAAGTTCCACTTTAAATAAATTACATCTATCACCACTCAGTTACCATTTCATGAGTTTTACATTAATTGATAACCAAATCAATTGATCATTTCAACAATTTTACTTTATCAAATTAGACTTTCAGTTAAAATTTAATACATTTATTTAAGTGATGGACTTGACATGAAAAGCCTCACCTGTGTCATAAAATTTTTCAATTGGAGCAATCAACTCATTAAGCTCATCTAACGCCTCTTTACTTAGTTGGGGATAAACTAAAAACGTCTTTGAGTAACATGATATGGAAGAAGGAAGAAATACATTTACATTAGATTTAATATATCTTTTAAAAATGAAACCTAACCAAATAACCAAATAATAAAAAATAATAGCTTAATTAAAATAAATAAATGGAAGAGAAAACTAAAAATGAAGAATTATATTTGTATCTAAGCACTTACAGGATTAAGTTTACCCAAGAAAAAATTTTTGGCTATTGGTTCAGCCAACTTGGGTAGGCTCTCTTTTTTAACATATTTTCCTAAGCTGTCTGATTCTGGTGGCTGATTGGTTGGGGAATGTGCACTTCCTTTAGCTAGATCAACGTTTGGTGGACTAGAAAAACACCTTCGTGTGACACAAGAGATGCCCACTAAATTTTGTGTACAGGTACGTCTATATCTTACTATATCTTGTTGCAGTGAAAAAGAATAAATGTGATGAACTAGTTTCTTTGTACTCAACATTGTTCAATGTAACACTTTTTTGTTGTAAATGTTAACAATGAAATGGTTAAACTTTTCTTGTCAATCTGACTTCATAGATGTCTTTTTAAATCCTACAACAGCTTGCCAGTTTCTGAAATGTTGAAAGAAAATAATTAAAGACAACAATTATTTCTAGCATGATTAGCCCACAAAAAAATGCTGTTAATTTTTATTTACACCTGTGGATGTCTCCAGTGAAAAAAAAAAAGCTAAACAATGTACATATAAATATGGTTCACTCAAGGGTGGAAAATTCTTCATCCAATAACTTACAATGTTGTGGTGGTGTATGTTATACTATACACACTTTACCAAAGTTGGTGTGCATCTTTCAAGTATATTATATTCTCCAAGACTATTTTTACATTCTATATAATTAAGAATAAATAAAAATGTAATTTTGTCGGGTATATGTACTTCTTTGTAACACGAAATTATGAAATTTTTTATAAGTAATTTTAAAAAAAATATTCCAATCCTCTCAATTTTGTGTCAATATTTTCACTAAATTTTTAACTGAACTGAACTAATGTGTTGCATTTAATTAGAAAAATTTGTTGGAAGTTTGCCGCTCACGGCGGCCCTGGTTGGTGTAATTTTGATATTTTGTTTAAGTTTAATTACGTTTATTTCAGAGATAAATGAGTTTCTTAGAGCTGTGCTTCTGGCAGGAATTTTTCCATTGCACCAGGGACCTTTGTACTATTTTCAATGCACTAATGTGTTAGCGTAATGCTTTTTATTTTATTTTTTACATTTTAATAATTTTATGTGCGTATTAACGAAAAATTAACATATTCTATAGGGTTAGAATTAATGATTGAAAATAGGGGTTTATAATTATTTATAATTATATTTTTCTGTCCTTTCTTGATAACTACTGAGGACCGGCAGCTGATGGTCCATGGACTGGTATAGGTCCTCGGACCACCACTTTTATAAGCTCTGTCTTAGAGTTAGGGCTGTCAATATTGTTGAAAAAAAGCTGCCCAGGTATCCGCCCAAATTTTGAACTGGTACCCGGGCTCCCTGTTCGAAAAGTTGCAGTATTTGTTCCCGTCATGCAACCTGGCCACCGTCCTTACACCTCATTTTACTTAGTAGCCAACGGGAGAGTTCCAGTAACATACTACAGTATACCCTTAACTATTTGCAGTTCCTTATTCGCAACCCCACATAATTGTGGGTTAAGCATCGTGCATACTTTTTTTTTTCTTGAACGGTGTGTACTTTATAAGTATTCTAAGTTTGCCTTTAAATAAGTTCCATTTTCTGTCAATTCTCTTGCATATGTTGTATGCATAGAGAATGACTATATGGTACAATCATACAGGGTGGGTAACTATGCTACACATTGTGTATGTCCTCTTATACTTAACATTTCTTTTTTTTATTAAAATGTTGTTGCAGTACAAAATTAAAATGTGTTTATATTATCATTATTGCATTAGTGAAATACTTAACTGCATGCAATATTACTACAATATAACTGCAATAATGAGTAAGAGTATCTTTATAAAGTGTTTTGGAAGCATTTAGTACAGTATATAATTTCATGCATAGGTGTTTTAAAACTGTATCCAATTTTGCGGTTTTTCTCTAATCGCAGGGGTTGGGGGGGGGTAAAAGAATGTAACCTCCCCCCCCCACCTCCATCCGCGAATACCAAGGGAAAAGTGTATTGTGAACTTTGATGCACCAAAAAGTTCACAATATTGTGTAGAGCTGTTGATTTATCAACAATTCACTTTATGCATAGCAGCCAAGTGGCGTTTGATCACACAGACAGAATATCACAAAGATTGTCTTTTGCCATGACACTGTCAACTCGTTTTATCATGATTCCACACGGCCAATGTTTTACTTGTCTTACGATGTTAGTAACTATTTAATTTATTTACTTTAAAAACTGACAACTGACAGGGTATATTATCAAAATCAGTTTTTGGACTAGGCAAACTAAGTTAATGAACACATGGGACGCGGTGGTCGAGTGGTAGCGCGCTCGACTGTCGTACCGATGGTCATGAGTTCGAATCCATGTGAAGGCAAGGATTTGTTCCCGGGGCCTGAGGAGTCCCCGAGTCACCCAGCTCTGAATGGGTACCTAACTAGACAATAGTTAGGCGGCTGGGGTAATGCATGGAACCCCTATAGCCGTGGCCTGTGACCGCTGCATCACTTGCCAACAGATCATCTCTCATGGTCTGTGGACGCAATTATCTTCTGCATAGAAGGAGCGTCTGTATATCTAAGATAAGACAAGCAAATAGAAAGGGTGCAGGTTATAGTGGGGGTGGAGACAGTGGCGTAGCTAGAGGGGGGCGATCCGCCCCGGGCGGCATTTGTGGGCACTTTAAAAATACAGCCATTTCCGACAACAGCCCTTTCATCAATAATATTCATAATTTCGAGTCTTAATTAACTGGTCGCACAATATTTGTTTGATTACATATTGGTTGTTACAACTAACGCAAACTCTTTAAAAAATTTAAGATCGCCCAAAAAGGTATAGATTTGTTTGGAAAATCAATTGTTATACTTAACAGATATATGAAAACTTCACACAAAAACAAGTCACCGCGCTGGGCCGAAAAATATTGGCTATTAATATCACCACAGCAGTTTTTGGTGGGATCTCCACATGCACAGAATGATTCGAGAACAAGTACCTACATGACATGGTGTTTCAAATTTGTAAACTTTTGTTTTTTTTGTAAGTAGTAATTTATTTTACTGTTTCAGTTTTCATAAAATTATTCTAAGGAAATTATTAAAAATTAAATTGATTTCGTTTTAACAGCTTCAAGGTAGCACAAATTACAATACGGTTATTTATTAAAATTTTAAGCCTATCCAATTTAAGTAGTGTGCAAATAATTTGAATTATGACAAGAATATGAAAATATTCAAATTTCTTCGTTAATTAACTCCACAAGAAACATAAATAATTAAAATTGACATCTGAAGAAGTAACTAGTAAAACTAGATCAGATGCTGGAATTTAACTTGATTCAGTGTAACTTTTTTCTTTTGTATGTTTTATGTATTATCTCAATTTATGGGAAATCGTTTTTAAAATTGTTGGTTTTTTTTGTTTTGTTGTTTTTGTTTTTAATTAATGCAAACATATTTAATGGAACAAAGCGATATGCTACTACAAAACGCTGTTATATCAGCCAAAACAATTTGTGAAGGAATATGAGTGGTGAAAATTAGATTACATCTTTAAAGCAATAAGTGCAACGAGAATGTTTTTATCAATGGATAGAATTTAAAATAAAATAAAAGAACGCTTTTATCAGGTGCATATTCTTGCAAGTAAATATTCGTATATACTACCACAAAATAGCATGTAACCTACTAAATGAAGAATTTGCACATCAAATAAATTATTGTTTTGACATTGATAAAAAAATTCAATATTGAAAGAAAAAGGATCCCAATTTTTATAGCTGTACCTACACTTCTAGAAGAGGCATTACGTTAGAAAAACGGGGGTGGGGGAAGACCCTTTTATCTATTAAAATTTATTCAACAGTATAGATTGGAAAATTATGTACCCAACAGAATAATTTTAATTTTGCTAAGAATTTTCTCAACAATTGCTATAAGTGTATCTAGTTGTGAAAGGAGATTCTCCAAACTGAAGTTGATAAAAAAAATCTTCGTTCCACAGTGAGTGATTTAAGACCATAAAATATTGACCATAAAACAAGATATTACAAATAATTTGAAATTTTGATAGCACAATAGTCAATATTTTTCTTCTATAAAAGTTAGTAAAGTAAATATATAAAACTATAAATGTGTTTACATTCTAATGTATATAATTTCTTTGTAAAAAAAAAAGTCATTAATCTATGAATACAAAATAAAAGCGAAATAATGGGTAATATTTTTTTGAATATGTGTAGCCTCCTGGGAGGGGAGGGGTGGACCTTCGACCTAAGTAACTTTCTTGTAGCCTTTAAAAAAAGTATTGTGTATTTTTATAAGTGTGTATTTATAGGTATATCATTTTATGTGGGCTCTTTTTTTCAACATAAATATGGCATGCAATGGTAAAAATTGTTCCCACCTTGACTTCGCTTCAATTACAATTGTTTATTCATGTTTATTAATTTATAGAAACCCATCATATGATTGACTTGAGGGGCCATCCATCAATGACTTCACGCTATTTTGACTGATTTCTTACCCTCTCCCCCTCGTCACACGTCGTCATAAAAACTTAGACCCGTTTTTCCATATGATGTCACAAAGATTTGGCCTACATAAATACCGGGATTTTCTATTTGAAAATGAGCATGTTTCAAATCACTTTTTTGTCATTTGAGTATCTATGTTCTTAGTGTTAGGCTGCACTCGTAACTCGCGTGAAGCCATGTAAAATGTGATTTTAAAAAGTGTCATTCATCAAATATTTAGTGGAGCTTTTATTTAAAGTTGCACTTTTTTGATGTGACGTCACATTTATTAAACATTTTCCCTTGTCACAATTGGTGGAATCCCTCCCCCCCCCCCAAAGCGTTATGTCATTTGTGGATGGGCTCTAAAAGGGGCGGAAAATTGCAGACCGCCCCAGGCGGTAAAAGTTCTAGCTACGCCACTGGGTGGAGAGTTGGATAGATCTACAACATTGTCTAGTCTCAAACAATCCACATATCTCAAAGCAAAGTTTGTGCCAAAAATAACGATGGACTGCTCAGAGATGAAAGAAGCTGTGTTTGTTGTTGTTAATAATTTTTGGCAGAGAAGTTTTGTTTTCCTTATAGAGACTGTATTGTATTTCCCATTGACACCTTTGACAGATATTTCTCCTTAGAAGTACTTCACACTAAATATTTCAAACAAAAATGTTCATTTGTTAAATTGTTTCATGAGCCGCAATGTAAACACACACAAAAAAAAGCTGCATGTGAGCCAAAGTTTGGCCTCTATTAATATAGAGTTATAGACATTGAAGCCACATTTTCACTGGTAACCGGGCAGAATTTAATACCCGGGTAATTCCATGCCAACGGGTACCCGGGTACCAGTTGACAGGCCTAGTTAGAGGACAACTTGGGTTTTTTAATATATTTTTTATCTTAAGGTTGTTTTGTTTTATTAGAACGTTATGACTAGTCATAACAATAAAATTATTTTGTGTAGTTAAGAATTTACAAAAAAATATATTTTTACAGGTAGGAGTGTGTGTATTAATTCTAAAATCTAAATTTATTTAAATATATTTAATCAATGTCTCCGCTTTATAGAATAAGTAGTACGAAAATTACAATTACCAGTATTGTGGTTTTAAAAAACAAATTAGTTTTTTTTTTAATTCACGCGTATCAGGGTTTAGACCACATCTCAACAATCAATCATCCTATCACTTCATCTAAGGACGCTCATGTTAAATTACGATTTTAAAAATTTTTAAAAATTTGTCGTTAAATAGTAACCAATCAACAGTGCAGCAAATTTTTTAGCCAAATTTATAGAAATGGGAATTCGGGAATTTATGAAGACTTGGCCTTAAAAATGGGTATAATTGAGATGGACTAATTTTTAAAATTAAATACACACTTGAATGCCAATAAAATAAAATGATTTGAAACATGCTAATTTCCATATAAGAAATATCTTTTAGGGTGGGGGACTTTGTGATATCAGATTTGTTTATTTTTAGCATTTCTGGGTTTTTTAAATTATTTTTTATTTTTATATGCTGGCTAGGTTTTTTTCGCGCTATTTATGACATCAAATTGTATTTTTTTAGCATGTCTAAGTTTTTGTATTTCGGATTTAGGTTTATTTAAAACGTTTTGTTGGTATTTCCTAGCTTCGCCAACAGGATTTAATGCATGTGGGAATTTTTTGACTCCTGTCTGGGAAAAGTTTGCATCTGGAGTTCGCAATACTGCCAATCAAGTTTTTTTTACCTTTAAAATTCACTAATCAGCTTATTAAGTTAGTGGAAAATTTGATTATGAGACCTAATATTTAGTATTAGTATTAGCATAATTAATTTATTAATTGCATTATGATAAGTTTGTATTTTAGCTATTAAAGGGCTAATTTGTAAGTCGTATTAATTTCTAAGGCATTTTTTCGGCTCTCTATGATATATAATCCAAGCACGATATATCAATTTTGTTTATATAGAACCATACAAGCCATTCTTTTACCATGCTAAAATAAATTTTCTGACTGTAGATATTTAAAAAAAACTATTATTCATCTATTTTAATGTTATTATTATTAGAAGATAAATAAATATTTTACAATAAAGACAATTGCATTGAATTTCATTTTTTATTTCATTACTAGATGTTTGATTCTTATTTTTTCTGTTTCTAAGTGAGAACATTTTATTTGGCATCTTATTGTGACAACCCAGCAAGAAGGGTGATAAATAAAGTAATAAACAAAATGGTTGCATCATGTTTGACTAATATATTTATTTATTGAAAAATTGACTTAGAAATTTTTAAGACTTAAATTAAGTTATTAACGCTGAAATAGCTAACATACATACAACACATAATAATACTAATACATTTAATTAGGTACTTTGACAGAAAATTTAAATGTAGTCCAATAGGCTTAAATAATATATCATTTTAAAGGGCTTGCTAAGACCTTTTCAAAAACACTTGTTTTGTCTTTCTATCTTTTATAGAAGTGGAGTTATGAATTTTTTTGTTGATATTTTTAGCCCCTTATATAATTTATTAAAAAACATGTGACCCCAATTTCAAGATTCTGTACTATTTCCCTAATAACTTTTTTAATTTTAGAGATATGGTTATCAAATTTTCAGGAGACATTCACAATCCAATTTACAAAACAATGAACAAGGAATGTTTAAATTATATCAAGATCTTGAATTTTGTAAAAATATATTTGAAGGCTTATTGAAGAAAATCAAGGGCGAATATTTTTGTTTTTTATATATAGAAATTCAAATCAGTACAAACAGTTGCATGCATTATGTATTATTAATTAGTTATATTGTAAATTTAATTCAATAACTAAAATTAAATGTTTGAATGGTAAGTATTTGACTTTTAAAATAAAACTGAATACAAGTTACAATAAATTATTTTTGGAAATACCCCACCCCTCGATTCCTGATGACGGAAATTTCAAATTAAAATCAAATTCTATTAGTATTTGAAGATTTAAGTATCTTCTCAAATTATAATAAGAATAAGAACATTTTTACTGTCAATTTCTGAGTAAATAACTTGTATTATTGATTAGATGTGCATTTACTTAAATGTCATTCATAACTTGTGTCATTGTTTTTGCCTTATCAGATATTTGACAATTGAAGATATTTAGAGTTCTGCAATGAAATATCATTTTTATCTCTTTTACGTTTAAATATGTCTATGTCTTGATTATATAATTATAATATATGTAATGTAAAAATATTAAGTGTTTGTCAAATGTATATCATGTATATGTCCTCATTTTTGTAAAAAGAGGGTTGTAAGAATGAAATNATATTACTAATTAGACTAATTAGTACTAGTTTCTAGTACTAGTCGTAGCTAGTGGTAGTATTAGTAGTGAAGTCAAGTACAGTAAGTCATTAAATATATAATGATAGTGTACTTTTTATTAATTGTGTGTTTTTAATCAAAATATTATTTAATATTATCACTCAATTCTTGTAATAACATTAAGTATACATTGCCATTGCAATTTATAATTATATTTATTCATTTTTGCGTAAATTGATAGGCAAGTCCGTTTCCGACAACCCACGCTTTTGTTTATGAAGGGAGGTGACTTATGAAGCACTGACATTTTTTCGCTAAAGTCCTAACACTGTACCAAGCGTAACTCATGAGTACCAACACCAATTGTAACGAAGTAAAGTTATTCAATTCAAAAAATGGATGTCCCAGGACCACATCTAAACCACAAAATCTTAGGCCTCACGGTTAACTTTTTTTTTGGTTTTCTTTCACATGATTCCGTTAAAATGTATAGCACCGCGGTTTAAAAATTCGAAATCGCTTCAAAAATGGTATCGATATGTCGGGAAAACCTAGCTGTATTCATCTATGATGACAAACTGTGCTTTTTTAAGAATACTGTGACGTAAAACGCGAACTACCGATGTGGCCGAAAGACCGACTGTAAAATCTTCATGACAGTTTTTGCGTGATTTTACGACATGCGCAGAAAGATGCGCGAACGCGTATCGAAGTACCTAATTTAATAAAGAATAAAGGCAGGTGTTATTCACACAGCTGTGGGAATAATGTAAGTAAGCGTTATTCCCACAGCTGTGTGAATATTGTCAGCGTTATTTTATTCATACAGTAAAAAAAATGTGACAGTGACAGTTATACTGACTTTAAATTAAAAGCATAAACTAAACTAATCTATAGGTCGTTCGGCAAATAGCTATTAATTGAATCATAAATAAATAGGCTTTGGTAAAATTGTAGTATGTTGACTGTGACGTCACGGTCATGGCGGCCTTCTGTTGTTATAGCACGTCCTTTAAAAAGCTTTAAAATTAAAAATTCTATAGCTATACCTAACCCAAAGCCTAAAACCTTCAATTTTCCAAAAATTCTAAAGCTATAGGCTATGGCTATGGCTATGGCCTATGGCTATACCTTACCAAAACCCTAAAACCTTCCATTTTTTATAATTTATAATCCTTTTAGAATTTATAGAACTTTCTTTTCCAGCAACCGGTAGCGTCGTGACGTCACGGTCAGAGTACTACACTTTAGCCTAGGCCTAGGCTTTTTTATATTATATAGCTTAAACGCTAAACACAAAGCCAAAGCCTATCATAATAAAAATATGAACATCATTCATTAAATTCATTAATTAATAATTATGATAATAATGTCGATTTTAACAGTAGACTTACTAGACTAGTAGTAGTTTTAATTTAAAAATTAATTTAATTTAATACTTCGCTTTTACCCATATTTTTTATCTTTTATGACAACATTGAATTTATTCATAGGGGACAGGCAAAGTCCAAACTTATTACTTTAACTTCGTACTTAGATAACAAGATCAAAAGAGCAGAACTGAAAGTAAAAAGTAGATCTATAGATTATTTTGTACACGAGTCTATAGATATGACAAAAAAAAAA
Organism: Radix auricularia; assembly: GCA_002072015.1. NCBI lineage: Eukaryota > Metazoa > Mollusca > Gastropoda > Lymnaeidae > Radix > Radix auricularia. The sequence goes on from MUZC01002217.1 coordinate 566,744, forward strand.
CAACAAAAACCGGTAGCCGTATTAATACTTCCGGTGGAGGCTTATTTCTAGGAAATTACTAACACTAAATAAGACCTACATCAGCTAAATCATTTTACTGAAATTTTTATTATTTTAGGAGAAATCGATTGGTTTAGTTTCAATCGAAATAAATAGGGCTGAATATTGGGTAATTTGTTTCAGTTGTAAAAATGTTAGTTCTTGGTTACTAACTCAGTTAACTTAATGACTGATACTGATACTGAACTGATCACTCAGACTCAGAACTGAGTTCAGTAAATCACTCAAATCGCCGATGCCAGCCGAGAGTTATAGTTATTTTATTACTTTATTATTACTAATGTTAAAGCTAATGCTACTATACTATCAGTTATAGTTAAGTTAAAGTGTTAGTCATATAATAATGATAATATCATTGTAATTGTAATAGCACTAATCATTAGTATTATTTAATGTAAATTAGTATTAATTATTAATACGGAGTGTCTACTGCTACGACAAAGTAACGGCAGACAACCCGCGCGGATGTGGCTGGTGCTACGACATGTCGTAACGCCAGCAACATCCGCCCCGGTTGTCTGCCGTTACGACATGTCGTAAACAATTTTCTGTATTTTCAATTATGCTATTACTAATACTTAAATACTAAACCATAATTCTCATAATGAAATATCATGATCACTAGATAAGCTTATTAATGAATTTTAAAGGCATTAAAAGATTTTTAAAAAATCTAGATTGAGCCATTAAATGAAAAACAGTTATAAATTTAAAAAATTACACTTTCTCATCAGCTTCGCTAGATCAAATGATAGTATGGTTGCTTCGGAAATGAAATAGTACTATTGATAGCGGGATCGAATCCCACTGCTGTCTTGTTTTTTTTGTTTTTTTTAAAATTTCGTTTATTATTATTATTTTTTTTTAAAAAATCATAATGAGTATGCTGATAATTTTTGTTATTATTCTGAAAAGCAGATACGTTGAATAAATCTGTTAATATAAAAATATTTAGATTTTAGACATGTCGTAACGCTAGCAACATCCGACCGGGTCGTCTGCTGCTACGACAGTCGTAAAAATGTGATATGTGCTTACTTACAGTTACGACTAAAGCTGTATTTAATTATGCTAATACTACTTTTTTTTTTCTTCTTTTGATTTGATTCGCGAGTTGACACTCAGTCGGCGTCATCAACGAAAAAGGGGAGGCGTGAGTTTAAAAAATGTTTATAAACCATCACTGTTACTTAATTGTTTGGAAGATATTATTAAAACATTCTCTGAATTGTAGGCATCGCGAAAAAGTGCTGAACGCAAGCGGGATTTGAAGCCATTGTCAGGCGAAGGAGGCGTAGTGTATCAGTGTATCGTACCCCGCAGACTTGCTCGTCATAAAAAGTGCAAAGAGAGGCGGGGGGGGGGTGCTGAGAAAACGGACTCAAACAGCAGCACTAAGTAATAGGGGGGAAAAGGCGAGTAAACGAGGAGTCCTGTGCGGTTGTTATTACCTGCCCCCCTCCTCAATAGTTATAGTATTAGTAATAGAGTGAAAATGAGGTAGAAAGATGAATGGAATGGTTTCCTGTGACAAGTCTGCACACGGCACATTTTATTATTCCAATTATTTTAGGCCTACATTCTTGCGATTGTGCGCGAATCGTTGCTTGAGGATTTTCATTTACGGCTTTAGGCTTTACGGTATACTAAATTTTAATGCATCGGCATCACTTACACAAGTATACTATACTATAGTATACTTGTGTAAGTGATGCCGATGCATTAAAATTTAGTATACCGTAAAGCCTAAAGCCGTAAATGAAAATCCTCAAGCAACGATTCGCGCACAATNTATAGCAAAATCGGCTGATATATTTATAATCGGTAGACCAATATTATATTAAAATTAAATCTATTTAAATAATTTATTTAAATAAATTTAGATTTTAGAATTAATGCACACACAAATAATGTCGTATTATAATATATATGCGTATACAATATAAAGAAGAGTTTGTTAAGATTTAATTCTTTCCAGGTGTCTACTGCAAAGAGTGACTAAAACTAGTCGTAGCAGAAGTTGCGTATGTCGTAGCACTAGTTTCCTGACTAGCGCTACGACATGTCGTAACGCTAGCAACATCCGACCGGTTCGTCTGCTGTTACGACAATCTTGTCGTAACGCTAGCAACATCCCGCCGGATCGTCTGCTGTTACGACATGTCGTAGCGCTAGTTTCCTGACTAGCGCTACGACATGTCGTAACGCTAGCAACATCCGACCGGGTCGTCTGCTTCTACGACAAAATTGTCGTAGCGCTAGCCACATCCTTATTAATATTATTATCATCATATTATATTCATATTAATTAACAGGTCTCCCCTGGTACTCAGTACTGATATTGACTCATTGACATTGATAACATTAATAACATAGTCTGACTTAGTATGATATAGTATTTTAAACATAGTAATAGTAATAACTTAGTTGGTGGTATTTGATTTTGACATCATTTTAATTTATTATTATTCATTTTTATTTGGTCTAAAAGTTAACGACAAAGTTAAAAAAAGATTCACATCCACAGACGTAAACATTAAGTAGGCACTTAAACTAAGTCAAACTTTTTAAACTATGACAATGTACATGTATGACTATGACTTCTGCAAATAATTTTTAACTTAATCCCCAGAATTCTGCAAATAAAATTGAATTTGTGAATGATTTTCGATGTTGAAGGGAGAATTCAGTGAACAATTCTCAACGTGGATAATTTTTAAAATTATTTGCAGAATTCTGGGGATAACAGCTCCAATTTTGAATCTGTAATAGTATTAGCATTAGACCAGAAAGAATTTAGTAAATATTTAAAATTTATATATGGTTAGGATTATGCCCTCCGTCATTCAAATTCGAGATAATAAAGTTATGAATCTTTGTCGCTCATATTCATTATTTAATACTACTACTACTAAGTAATTAAAATCTATATTACAGTCGAACCCACTTATCTCGACCTCCGTTATCTTGCCAACCCTACTATGTCGACGCTTTTGAACTAGAACCACAAAATTCTCTCTTTGTCTAAGTATTTTCTCATCGGTTATGTTGCTGAACCCTAATATCTCGAGAAAAAATGAGGGTAAAATTCGCCACTTAACGTCGGTTATCTCGATTATCAATTATTGTCGAGGCATTTTGTTTTTTTTCGGACCGGTCAATCGTTAGAAGAAAAGCGCGTTTTACTGTCTGGTCCGTATTTTCCCTTAAAGTTTTTAGAACCAAGAAGGGGAAGGTATAAAATGTCCACCTCACGGTGTCTGCTGGTGACTTCACAGCTGGCTTGTGTTCAGCTCTCTGCGCTGTGTTAATTTTGGTACTATGTTTCGCTCAGTGAGCAATATTTTTTTTACTATTTTTACATTAAAAATCATTCACTAGCAAACTCCACTAACAGTGATGACGTGAATTTTAAAATTATTTATAGAATGGAATATTATCATTAAGAAAAAGCTTTGATGTCACAGTCGCTCGCGTGTTGGCTCTGGTATTCTGCCGTAACACAACAAAAAATTAACTCCGGGTTATAAGTTAATATATCGACTAAATGAAGTTAAGGTTAACAGGTCCTGATTAAACGGATGAATAGTTGGAGCACATATGCCTTTTGTTGTTAGCAAACATGTATGTTTATTTTTATAGCATGCTGATTACTTCATTAAAAAAAAAACTCCAAAAACACGTACATGTTCATTCTCATTTATTAACGCACAACATGTACATAAAGAAATTTCAAGCACGTATTAAAATTTTGCTGCCATATTGGTTGTCGTTTATCTCGATCCTCGGTTATCTCGACCCTTTCGGCATACCCCTAGGCTGTCGAACTAACCGGGTTCAACTGTATTCAAATTAAATAGGCCAATAGGCATATTCAGAAAGAGATATTTACAGTTGTCATTAGTTTTATCTTAACTGTTATTTAGTATTTTTATTTCTGGTTATAAGTTACTTCTTCCACTTAACTAGTAGTCGAGTTGTCAGACTGCTCAATATTTCATGCAATTTTCCCAAATCCTGTGCTGCCCTTTGGGAGTTGGTGAATGACAAATGACAGGCGGATCCATTTCTTAATGTTGTCTTTGCGAGACAAATAGATCTTGCAACATATACATAATACATAAAATCTTAGTCTCTTTTTTTTCATATGCTCAGTATAGGAGGTGTTCAATATCTTGCGGAAACATGATTTCAGACGCCGCCAGAGAGTGCATTAACGGGATCCTTGATTAAAGAGATATTTTCTTGCTTTTCCAGATGTGTTTAGGTTTACTCAGGGAAGCGGTTATCTGGGCCATTTAGGCAAATATTTCCAGCTTTGAGCCTTCATCAGATATTATGGCCCCTAAATATTTAGCGGAAGAGACTTTTGCTAGTTTTTGCCTTTTTATCCAAATTTCACATACAAATGTTCTATTTGGTCATTTTTGCGTTGATTTCTGTGTATTAAATCTTCTGTTATTTTGTTTTTTTTTAACTTCTAAAGCTATCATATGATACTTCCAATGATTAGTTAAGTTTATCTGACCAGGTTTCTTCCTCAATGCCCTGGTAAGGTTAATGAAATTGTAAAACAGTTATATATAAAAGAAACAAGAAACAAATCATCATCTGTGGCGCTACAGCCCATGTAGGGCCCTGACCTGCTCCACCACATCCTTCCATTCAGATTGATTGATGGCTTTCTTTCTCCATGCTTGAACCCCCAGCTGATGTAGGTCCATTTCCACATCATCGATCTATCTCAGTCTTGGGCGACAAGTGAGTCTCCTGGTTTCTGCCTGTAATTGATTTTTGCTGCTCTACATTCTGGCATCGTTTCAACATACCCTGCCCAGCGTAGTCTTCCTTTTTTGATACATGTGACTATGGGTGGGTCTTTGTACATATAGTATAGTTCTTGATTTGTGCGAATTCTCCAGATATTATTTGCTATCACAGGGCCATATATCTTCCGGAGTATTTTTCTCTCCCAAGTATTGAGTAAATTCTCTGCCTTTTTGGTCAGGGTCCAAGTCTCACTAGCGTACGTTACTACCGGTCTTATGATAGTGGTGTATATTATTTTCTTTTTTCCCTTTGAGAGGTTTTATCTTCTTAGAAGTTTTTGTAAGCTGAAGTAGGAGCGGTTACCTGCTGTTAACTTTCTTTCACCTCCAAAATTATCTCATTGTGTTCGTTTATAGTTGCCCCTAGATATTTGAAGTTAGTAACTTTCTCAATGATATTATCATCAGTATTATTGGTGTTTCGTGACATAATCATATATTTTAAGCTTGTTAACGGTTAACCGGTTAACCGGTCCTCAGACCAGGACCGGTCATCTTTATTCAGGACCTTAGGACCGTGTAACCCAAAAGAAAGAAACAAAAACAAACAAACAAAAAAACTAGCGATAACGCAGTGAAAAAAACTAGTGAAAAAAACAACACAAGCGGTAACGCGCCTCGCGCCTCTCCCTCTCGCTTTGTCGCGGTGAGTTAAAGCGATACCAAGATCCAGCCGATTAACCGCCCGATATCTTTGCTACGTCTTTCAAATACCTCTCGTAATATAGGTACATGTACTTCACTAAGCGGCCGGTCATCTTTATTCATGACCGTAGGACCGCCTAACCCAAAAGAAAACAACAACAACAAACCTAGCGATAACGTAGTGAAAAAAAACAACACAAGCAGTAACGAGCCTCTCCCTCTCGCTTTGTCGCGGTGACTGTACGATAGCTAACACATTGCGCGTTAGATGTCAACAACGGTCAAGGCCGAGGCTGTTTCTATTTATATTAATTATAGTCTGTTTCTTATAAAGACAAAGAAAGCTATAAGAGCATATGACCCCGTGACCTATCCGCATTTTCTGATCACCGGTTTATAGTCTGTTTCAGTTCAGGCATTCAAAAACTTATCGGCGCACGCCGCTTAGTGAAGTACATGTACCTATATTACGAGAGGTATTTGAAAGACGTAGCAAAGATACCGGGCGATTAATCGGCCCACAAATTCGAGTTCGGTCTTTTAGTGACAGTTTTCCTGCTAGTCAAAGGCATTTGATTACCACATTAATAGTAGTAATAGTACGCCGAGTGTAGCTCAAACCCTATTTGAACAGAAAAAAACGGGGAGGGGGAACATGTGCGTCGCAAAATTCAATTATTCTGGCGAGTTGACGATCGAAAAATAATGTTTTTTNAAATAAATTCCATTCTATCATAGTTTACTCCGTAGCTTTATAATTTTATTATATTATTAATTTTAATATGCGAGTTGATCGGCATCACACACAAGAGAGGTAAACATGACGTCACAACGGACGGGGCGAGGCGTTGATTTTTTGAAACTAATGAAAAAACCTTGCTAACTTTAACGAACTATTGAACCTGTCCTCTTATTTAGACCGGTGAACTACGAGTACCCAAAATAAAATATAAAAAAGACAATTAACTATCACTGTTTAGTTAATTTTTTGGATTAAAAAAATGCTTTGAATTGAGGGGCATGTGGAAAGAGCTGAACGCAAGCGGGGGGGAAGCGGGCTTTGATGCCATCAGACGATGCCAGGCGGCAACATTCTCTTGTTAGTTCTCAAATGGGTCTCAAAACATTAGGGATATAAGGACAAGCGGTTAACCTGTTAACCGGTCTTTTTTTGAACGGTTAGTCGGTCCTCAAAAACGAGCGGTCTTAACAACCTTAATATATTTTGTCTTTGGTTCGTTTATAATGAGACCAGCTTCGGCAGACGCATATTTGGGTTCCTTGAAAGCTTTATCTATGTCATTCCTGTTACTTCCCAGTAGCGCTATATCGTCTGCATATGGCAGGTATTGAAGTGGTTGACTATACAAGGTTCCTGATGGTCTTTGTTCTGTTATGTCTCTCAGGAAACATTTAGTTATGGTTCCTCTGGAACTAACATGTATGTGTCTAATGATTTTCTCTAGTGTGATGTTGAACAGCATACATGATAGTGAGTCTCCTTGTCTGAGACCGCGGTCAACTGTGAACTCCCTTGAGTAATCTCCCTGTAACTTGACTCTACTTTTGGAATTTGCCACTGTCGTATATATGAGCCGAGTTAGTTTATTTGGGACTCCAAGTTCCTGTAATGCGTTGTAAAGGTAATTCCTATTTATGCTATCATATGCAGTTTTGTAGTCGATATAGAGTTGACGTATGTCGATGTTATATTCATAGCATTTCTCCAGGAGACATCTTATAGTAAAAATTAAAAATATGTTTTGTGGTTGATCTATTCTGTCAAAATCCACATTGATAGTCCCCTAGTATCGATTCACTGTACTTTTCAAGTTTTCTTGCTATGAACTTTGTGAGGATTTTATACATCACATTGAGGAGTGATATTCCTCTATAGTTAGAGCAGGTTAACTTAGATCCTTTTTTTGTGAATTGGGACTATGAGTGCTGTGTACCATTAGGTTGGCATTTCTTCCACCTGCCAGATTCTGGATATAAGTTTGTGTATTTGATTATGTAGCTCGGCAGTTCCTTGTTTTATCAATTCCACAGAGATGAGGTCTATTCATGGGGCTTTGTTATTTTTCATGGAGGATATTACTTCTTTTATTTCATTTAGAGTTGGTTGGTTTACCAGAGGGTCCGGTCCTCCTTGCGGTGGTATGTAATCCTCATAGATAATTCCATCTGGTCCATTTAGTAATACCTCAAAGTGTTGTGCCCATGCCTCTAATACTCTGCTGCTCTCTGTTATCAATTCTCCCATCATATTTTCACACATGTGAGATCTTGCTTGAAATCCATTCTTTTCCTGCTTTATTTTAGGTACATTCCCCTCATTTGCCAATTCTTCTATCTCAACCATTTTTGATTTTTCCCAGATTCGTTTTTTCTTTCTACATGTTTTGCTGGCTGACCTTATTGCTTCATTATATTTTTGCCGTGTTCCTCGTCTCCCTTTGCAGCATTATTAGTCTCGCCTTGTTCCTTTCTTCTATGAGTTCTTTCCATTCTGCGTCATACCATCCTGTTCTTTTTACAATAGTTTTAAATCCAACGGTTTCCTCTGTTACATTTTTAACTACCTGCTTCATCTTTTCCCACTGCTGGTTTATAGTAGCGTCGCTAGTTGCTTCTCTTTTGTATGCTTTTAATTGAGTTTCGATCTTCTGTTGATATTCCTCCGTAATTTTTGAGTCACTACACAGTTTCTGACTGTCGTACTGTTTTTCTTTTTTATTTCATTTTTTATATATGTTACTAATTCTTTGTTTAAATTTGATCCTGACCAAAATATGGTCTGAGTCTATGTCCGCCCCTCTACAACTTTTGACATCAATATGTCAGAGCCATGCCTCCGGTCAATAAGTACATGATCTATTTGATTACGAGTAAATCCATCTGGAGATATCCATGTCATTTTGTGCATTTGCTTATGTTGGAAAATTGTGCTACTGACTGTCATACCTTTACCAATGGCAAAGTCTATAAGTTTCATTCCGTTGTTATTGCTCTCATCTTGTAGAGTTTCCTTTCCGATTGTTGGTCTGTAGGGTAGTTCTTTTCCAATTTTTGCATTAAAGTCCCCAAGTACTATTTTCGTGTCATGGCGTGGTGCTTCATCATATACCCTCTCCAGTGTCTCATAGAAAGCTTCTTTCATGTTGTCGTTTGCATCTTCGGTTAGAGCATGTGCACAGATTAATGTGATATTGAAGAACTTTCCTCTGATTCTTATAGAGCACAATCTTTCATTCACAGGCTTAAATGCAATGACTGCATTCACTGCCTCTCTCTTTACTGCAAATCCTGTTCCTAAGGTATTTGAGGTGTTTCCACTGTAAAATATTGTATACTCCTTAGTACTTAGGATATCTGAGTCTCTCCATCATATTTCCTGCAGTGCTGCAATAGCTATTCTATATCTTAGCAGTTCCTCACTGAGGCGGGCCAGGGCACCTGCTCTATAATGGCTAAGTACGTTCCAAGTGGTTTCGTTTTCGTAACTGTAGTTTTTAACATGACAGGGTCATCAGCCCTGTGCACAACCTTCTGGGGGGCTGCCCCTTGTAGCTCTCAGGATAGCTGCCTTTGTTCGGGTTGTGGATCCCTCCATTTCCAGCTAGGCAGTAGGTTCTGATTTTGGTCCGCCCCGGGTATTTTATTTCTCCGGTACCCTCCATATCTGGTGGGCTTTCCCCTATCCGCCACCTGGGGAGGCGCTCGATGGAAGATCGGTATCTCCACACGAGGAAACAAGAAACAAAACATTACATTTTTTATAAATTATTTATTACCTGCTTTTAAATTTCTTGTCTAGTATAGGGTTAAAAATATCTTTAATAAGACAAGTACCATAACTTCATTGGTTGGTATGTGGGTTTAGAATTATGATAAGGCCTAGGTGAAAAAGATTTGAAGACATTTTTAATCATTTTAAATTTTAACGTTGAATTCTCTTAAGTCCCATAGCAATTTATTATGGCTAAACCTTTTACTAGAGTATATTTATTTATTTTTTAAAATTGCAGCATTGATTTTGGAAGTTTGAAATTTTGTTTCTAATAAAACTGTTAATTTAACTGTTATTTTGTTAATTAATTAATACTAGATACACCCCACTGCGTAAAATATGCAGCAAACTTGCTCATGGATAGTGCAAAGAAAGCAGAGAAAGATCACAGCATAAAGAGATCAAAACAACTCAAGTGAACGTCTGCGGGGAGGAACCACCGACACATTGTTGGTCTCTTGACATTCGCACTGCGGTTATCTACTTGCCCACCACCATTCACTACCCTAGCTCGCCAGCCATAAATTGTGACTCCAGTGAGGGTCAGCCATGTTCACAAAAAATAGGGAAAAGAACGGGCATAAACACACACACTTTTAAAAATTAAAAAAATAATTACATTTTTGGTGGGGCTTGAACCTAGGACCTTCCGCGGACGAAATTACCATTACTCTACAAATCACATGGTATTTGTGAAGGAACAATACAAGAAGCATTGTTGGTCTCAAAAAATGTGCATACTCCCCATCCCCCCACCCCCCTGCTAAATTGGTTGACTACAGCGAGGGTCATTCATCATGCTTGTTTGCACATACTCTCTTTGGTGAATTATATATATAAATTGATAAGGATAGTTAAAAGTTTCAAATGAATTGATAGCAGTTTATTTTTCCTCATTCAATAGATTTTGACTTCACTGCCCTTTTTGAATGTAAAGATTTTTAAAGTTTAATGAACATATATAGAAAGCTAAATATTTTTTTTAATGTTTGTATTATTCTTTAAAATATTTATACAGGAGCCATCCATATATTACATACACAATGAGGGGGGTATGTTTAATTAACAGCCTTTTGTGTACAGGGGTGGAAATTTGTGCATATGCACAACAAATTAAATTTGCATAATACTAAGCATAGTAATGTAAACTGCTCAGGCTGTAAACGGCATTTGAGACCAACTGAGTCAAGACTGCTATGCAATAATGTTTTGCAATTTAATGCAATTGACATTCTGAACTTTTAATTACGTGGAAACAATTAACATTTGATTCAGACCAAATGTTCAACAATTACAAAAACAGTACTTAAAATAGATCTGTCTGATTTATATTTCCATTTCATGAAATTAGTAGAAGTTTCTCTTTTGCCCACTGGTGCCTCAGCCTTTAAATGTACGGAATGGCGATTGCACTGCTTATATTGTTCTATGTTATCAGGTTTTTTATGCAGTGTTCAAGACAATAAAATTTGAATGTTCTATTGTATTTCTTCAATAATTTTAACATGAAAAACACAATAATACAAAAATGGGCCCTCCATAAATAACATCACATGATTTTGGCAGATATTATCCCCCATCTTCCCCCTTGTCTTACTTTGTCACAAAGACTTAGACCCCCCTCCAATATGAAGTCACAAAAATTTTTAACCTGTCCCCCTCACTATAATCCGCATTTTCAAGTTGAAAATTATTATGTTGCAAATTACTGTTTTCTTATCTAAATATGTATTTGGTGTAAGGTTGCTTTCTGATATCAGAACACATGTGAAGCCATTGAAAACGTTATTCAATAAATTGCAAACAATCAAATATTTTAGGGGAACTTTTATTTTAAGTTAAAAAGCATTTATTTAAAATGTAGGGGGTATGATGTATGAAAATACAACTTTTGTGTTTATGTAATATATAATATGGATAATGTGTAAGTTTTTAAAAAGTTATTGGAGCCATATATAGCAGGAAAAATGTGACTGCCAAAAAGAATTTTTAAATTGATTCAAGTACTAATTTTATTTAAATTCAGGCTTTTTAGTACCATATTTAAATTTTCTCAATAATTTACAGATTTTTTTTTTTAAACCTTGCCTACCTCTTCTGTAGCAGTTTTCATTTTAATATTGGTATGAAATAGTAGCTTTCTGTTAGTTCATGTAACCATTTAATGACCATAATAACATAAAACCAGACTGAGAGCTACAAGACATGATGTTCTGTTATGGTGGGAATGGGATGAAAGAGTATTAGCTAAGAACTGTGCTGGTTTTATTTTTTCTAAAGCTCACCATTCAATGAATTTTTTCTGCTTTGGACAATTCTGATGAATCCTCTACATAATTTCTCTTTTAAATTTGTATAAGCTGCAAAAAATGCTTTTGTCTTTCAACTATCATTTTCCCAATAATTTAAAATCTCAAAGTTTATTTGAGTTTGTAAGATTCCACATTTTACTATTTAACTGACAAAGTTTTTAAAACTGTCACCTGTATTGCATTCAAATAAAAATGAATGTATTACCTTAAACTTAATGAATAAAAACAAAATTTCCACACACACAATAAAAGATGAAATACTTGATATTTTTATCAATAAACTTATAATAATTAACTGACATCTAATTCAAATTAAATTTGCTTGAAATCTGTGATATAATTTTAATATATATTTTTCTTTTAAAGGAAAAATGTCAAAAGTTATGAAAGGAAAGTTAAAGCCTGAAGATGAGCAAAGAATCAGAAAGAATTTCACTTATCTGAAGGAAGAAATTGATGGAAAGCATATAGTTGATCATTTATATCAAGAAAATGTCATTTCTCTAGATGATAAAGAAGAGATTAATCATCAAGTAACCAGAGGTCAGAGGACTGAAAAGTTGTTGATGATTTTGCTTAATGCTGGGCCTGGCAAAGCCTATCAAGTTTTTTTTAAGGCATTGGAGGAACAGTACCCTCATGTAGCTACTACCTTAAAAGATACACCTTTGCAAGACCCCAGTGAAAGCAAGGAAGAGAATTTATGTTAGTAAGTTTGTTTTTTATTATTTAGGTTGAAAATTTGATAGGTGTAAATGTTAAGCTTTTATTATTGTAATTATAAATGTTAAAAACCATCTGGACATTTTCTACTTGAAATAAGTTCAGTATCAAACACTTTAAACCTATTTTTTTGCTTGAATAGCTATAGATAAATAAAATTGATATACATGTGTACAAATAATAACTATGAAGATTTTAGTGCAGAATATTTTTGAAAATATGATTGGTAGAAAGATTAACAATGATTTTAATAAGTTTATTATAAACAACTGTTTATTTTCTAATACACTCACAGACGAATGGTTTGGTCAACTCCCAGATTGGTTTAAAAACTCTGAGATAAAAGATGCTACTGCAAGTCGTCTGTCAACATGTTTTGGAAAAAATTGGGAAAGTTTGATGCTCAGCTTAGGTCACAAGCAACCTGTCATTGAAATCGAAATGCAAAATTGTGGCCATAATGCACGCCGGGCAATCACAGGACTGCTAATAAAATGGCATCAACGCCTTTCATCACATGCAACCTATGAGGCCTTCATGACAACTCTTAAGTCAGTGTTAGAAGTCACTGTTGATAATGATGGCTTGAAAAAAATTATTACATCAGAATATGACACAATATCCCAAGTTCCAACAGAAGTCAAAGCAGTTGAACAATCTAGATCTAACCATAATTAACATTATCTTGGAATTGATATGCCTTATGACATGACTATTGTAAATTTAATACTGTTGTTATTTTACTAGTGTATTTTATTTGAATTATTGAGCGCCCTGTGGAAAATGCTACAATGTTTGCATTAACGTGTTGTTACTAAGCAGAGTATTAGTGTATGAATTAAATATTCTTTATAATTATTTTAAAATATTTTTAAAAAATAAGTAGATATATAATTTTAAACTTTATGTGATAAAAATGTGTATTTAGACTAGGGGTGTACGTGATTAAAATATTTTTAATCTGGCCAGAGCACGGTGGTCGAGTGGCAGCACGCCCGAATGGCATAAAAAATGCTCACGGGTTCGAATCCACATGAAGGCAAGGATTTGTTCCCGGGGCCTAGGGCATCCCTGAGTCACCTATCTCTGAATGGGTACCTAACACTAGTTAGGCGGCTGGGTAATATGTGGAAACCTCATGGCTGTGGCTTGTGAACGCTGCATCACTTGCCAACAGATCATGTGTCATGGTCTGTGGACACAGTTATCTTCTGCATAGAAGGAGCATCTGTATTGATAAGATAAGATATGAAGTGAAATCCAAACGGTGCCAGAAATGGACTTGTAAAAATGGCCAGATTCCAGATTTGCCAGAGGCAAGCCATTATAATTATATATTTTTAATTATTTTATGGCTCTATCAGCCAGCAGGATTTATGAAGTGCAATTCTGCATACACTGGATTTGTAAAAATGGCAGAATTCCAGATTAGCCAGAGACTAATTCTGGTACACCCCTAGTCAGTTTAGACATGAAAATTGTCAGTTTTTGCATAATTTCATATAATCATATTAAGATTGTTTGTTATTACTCTTTATGTTCTGATACTTCAAAACTTTAAGTAACACAAAGCAGCCATGATTGTAATGAGTTAAATATTATGTAGGATGATGTTTGTTTTCTTTCCCTATGCCCATAAACTTAATATTGTCATCATGTGATAAAAATGTGTGTTAACACCTGAAAATCGTCAGCTATTGCATATATCATATTATTATTTGGTTTTACTCTTCTGTTCTGTTATTTTAAGTAACATAAAAAGAAATATTATATAAGATTCAAGATGTTTGCTTTCTTTACCTTTGACCACACAAATAAACTGTAACTTTTAACATGACTTTTATCATTTATTTATTGCCTGGATTTTAGATGGTCATAGAAAAAATTGGCTTAAAGCTTAACAACCACATTCTTCTAAGTCCAAATTAATCAGTCATCTTATAGACCTTCTCACAGCACAGAGTCCACCCTTTTGAAGGTAACAAATGACCTCCTACTCGCACTGGACAGTGGGAAAATCTCTATATTTGTCCTCTTAGATCTTAGTGCTGCTTTTGACACTGTTAACCATCAAACACTGCTAAAAAGGCTGCTAAATGATTTTGGAATTTCTGGCTTGGTTTCAATCATACCTAGCATATCTAACAGATAATTGCATCCACAGACCATGCCGGTCTGTTGGCAAGTATTGCATCGTTCACAGGCCACGGCTATGAGGGTTCAACGCATTACCCAGCCATCTTTATTTCCGTAACTAGTATTTGGTACCCATTCGGAGCTGGGTGGACTCAAGGAAGCCCTAGACCCTGGTAACACATCCTTTCCTTCACATAAATTTGAACTCGATTACTTGTTAAGTGTGATGATATGGAATGTCAAATGGTTGTATGTTAAGCTTGAGGGGGTGGTTTGATATCTGAATAATTTTCGAGAAAAAGGATTCAAAAACCACAATGCTTGCTGCATCTTTTCCTCATCTCAACACAAAATAAACGATATTAAAATATATTGAAAATTATTATTTGCGTAGTTAAGTTTTTGTTATTTAACTTTATAGAGGGGTAGATATCTTGATAGATTTTCGAGAGCAAGGATTCAAACGACAAAGGGACAAAGCTTGCTGCATCTCCTATAAAATCTAAACACAAAATCAACATTGTAAATTACAATTTTTATTCGGTTAGTGTAGTTTTTTCTTAAAATGTATGGAGGAATTTTTTTTAAACTCTTAGTAGCTTTTATTAAAATGTTTAATTCTTGTATTGGGCTGTGGAAATTAACGAGTAATTAATCGTTAAAATTTTTTATTTGATTAAAATTAATTTGATCAAATTAAATTCGATTTAAATCTAAGAAAATAGTTCTAATATTTTGTTCCAATTTATTAATAATTTATATTTTTCTTACCTACATACTAATCATACTTTTTCATCATAGTATTATTTATTTAGACGTGCATAAGTCATAAGTTAACAAAAAGGGTTTTCATCCTTATTTCTTGCATAGCAGAACGAATTTGAAAGCCATGGAATTAACGCGACTAAACTGTCATTAACCGATTTTGCGAAATAATGAATCGCAACTTATCGGGATCCAAATATGCATTATAAAAATATAATTAATCTATTCATTTTTCCCGATTAATCGAACGATTTTTAAAAATATCAGTACCCAGGGGGGGGGCAGGAGGGCGGGCCGCCCCGGGTGACACCATCAGGGAGGTGACACCAAAGCCTAAAATTTTACTGTTCGATTTTATGGCAGAAAAACAAAGAATACACATTTCTTTCAACTAGAAAGAAAGTAAGAAATACGATGATATACATTAAACACAAAGATTTTAATGTTTTAAAATCAGTTAGCTTGCAATAATAAAAAAAAATCCAACACACAAACAACAAAAATTAAAACAAATAAGAAAAAAAGAAACAGTCGCAGCAGAGAGATCTGTAAAAAAAGGTTGGACATAAAGCCATTTAGGCTTTAACACACTAACAGCATTAATGAATCCCACCTCACTACATCCTCCACCTTAGTGGGGTGGGGGACTGTCGAGAAGGGGTGACCTCTACGTGGTTCGACAGACGAGTAGGGTCGTGGAGCAGACCACGACCTGAAACCGACAAACCCCTGGCTTGGACAGCCGAAGACCGTTGTTAGGTGTTAGTCATATATGATTACAGTCGCTGTACGGATCTTAGGCAAAGCATTTAGATGCAATGCCGATGATGAAAACCAAAGTACCCGTTGAGGGTCGGGTTACTCCGAAGCGACCGTTTCGTCCCCCTCAATTAACTAGCAACGCTGCTGAGCGGTGCCGGTTTAGGGCCAGGAGCGCCAGTACGGAATAGCAAAAGGTACCGCTAGGAAACGTTTTTGGACGCCAGCTCTGAGGAAACCTTCCGGTGGGGGTTAAACCCTAGGTAAGTCAGTGATGATCCCCCGCTTTGCGGCGATCCTAACCTTTGAGACTCGTAAGCTTTGCCGGGGTGGCGCTAAAGTGATACTATGTTGATAGCGAGTCGTAGTAGGGAATTCCACCCCTCCCTCGGGAGGCACACTTTAGTGGGAGGGGTTTTCGACCTAGTGTCCTGGACGCCCAGGCGGCCGCTTGTAGCATCGACCGTTCCGGGGGGCTTCTCAGTCTTTACGTCCCTTAACGGGGGCCAGAGGTTTGAGGGGGTTTTCCGGGAAGCCCCATGAAGAGCGCAGGCTCGGGACTGCTGATTTTCTTCCACATGTAGGATTTTCAGTGGGGTGGGGGAAGTACACATTTTCTCAAGTTTTCTTTGTTGTTTTTTTTAAGAAGAAAATTTTGAATTCAGTGTCTTTGAGTCAATATTTTGTTATATTTATTAAATACGTGCAAGCATGGATGTGCATTTGTGTATATAAATAGTCCCCTGGTTACGACGGTCACATCCCAACTTACGCCTACGCTGTTTCGTGGTTACAAACGAGCCCACATTAAGAATAATATTACGCGTTATTCTGTATTTTTTAAAATGTTTTTTTTTTCAACGTTTGTTTTTCATGGGGTTACGAATTGTTTTCTCTAAATGAAATCAAAAAGTTATTTTTAAAAAAAATATTTATTATTATTTCAACCTACAACTTAAGTTTGCGATTTTTTTCATGGCGAAGTTTTCAATCAAGTCAGTCAAGCTAAATAAGCTTACAAGTTCCTTTTCAATACTCATTAGAGAGAGCATATTCAGTCTTTGTTGTCCAATACGAATTCTAACTAATTTTTGTATTCTTTTCAACTGTGCAAAGATCGCTCTATGCTGCAGTTTATTGAAGTCATCATTGAGAGATAGATACGAAGCTCGATGCTACATTTGTAAATAACTGAAATTTAGCTCATTCAAAAGCACTTGTTTTGAGTTTCGCATTGTGCTAGTGCTACTTCCTTTTCCTTACCCTAAGCCTTGAGCTGGACAATACGTTTTTTTTAAGAGTTCTGAAAATTGGACTAATTGTGAAGGTAAGCAGTCTTCGAAATTACTTTAATATTCTTCATTAACTTGGCTGCTGCCCATGTAATGGCGTCATTGCTGAGCTCAGAATGGATGTCTTTATATGCGCTTAATCGATATTGTGGGGCTTCAAAAAGTTTGTCAATGATTACCATAAATACCATTTTGGTGATATCAAACTGACACTTTCTCTTCTTTGATAGTATTGACGATTATTTATACTCTTTTTTTTTTGCCACGAACTTGTCCTTTCCTTTGTCTTCATTTGAATCAAATTAAAAATGCTGTCTTTTAACAAACTTAATGTGAGACTTCAAATACTTGGCTAAAATCAAGGATATTCTCGGCTCTTGAAGGGATAATTTTGTTTTCTGAAATCTCTCTAAAATTGTTTCCCAAATTCAACATAGCAACTTTAATTTGTTTAAGTTCCTTTCGAAATCTTTCTGCTTCAAGTCAACAGACACGGGGCTGATTTTCGTTAGTTATTAATTCTTTCAGTGCTGCAATATTTGTGAGAGACGTGTTGTGTTGTATTGACATGGTATGAGCATGCGAGTTGACTGAGTATGAAACAGGTGGTTTGTGATGTGAACAGAAAATAATGTGTGGTTGTGAAGGGAGAGGATGGATGGCTATTAATGTAAGGTTCATTATGTAGCAGCGGTTGATTCTAAGATTCATTAAAAATACTTGTTAACCAGACCACAAGGAGCTGAAGTCGTGTTTCTTGACTTGCAATTTCTTTACAAAATTCTCATAGTATGAGTTATAAACACATTTTACAGCAGGGCCGGCTTTAGGCACAAGCAAACCGCAAGCACCCATGGCCTCCGATTAGTCTCATTATTAATGGGGGCCTTGCACAAGAATATTTCAATATTTATTTTATAATTTTCTGTTACATTTTAAGCCACCAAATTCACTTCGATTAGGGCCTCTAATTCCCTTAGGCCGACCCTGCTTACAGCATTATGTCGGGCTTGTTAACATGTATCACTTTTATATGTTTTGGAAGTATCTGTCGACGATGAGTAGATGCAACAAGCCAGGAAGAAATATTTTGCAGAAGACAACTGCTCCACGTTTCCCAACCAAGTGAAGGGAATGAGTTGTACACGGCACAAAATGAGCAGCACTGCACTTCTTACAAAGATTAGCCCAGACTCTTTTATACTTCCTACTTATAACTGCAGCATTGACTTATGACTGTCTAAGGCATTTTCAGGGATTCATACAAACATTTGCCCATCTTTATTAAACATTATGATAACATTTAAATTATTGGGGGCCCCTGGCTTTAGACAGCTCAGCCCATCCCTTTAATCAACCATAGGGGGAGGGGTCACGCATCTGTGACGATGTGTGACTAGGGGGTGGTTGTGTTTAAAAATGTGACGTCACATCAAAAAGACCCCCCCCCGCAACTTTATAAATAAAAGTCCCCTTAAATATTTGATTGTTTACAATTTATTTAATGACGTTTTCAATGGCTCCCCGCGTGTTACGATACTAGAGTGCATACTTACACTAAATACACATTTAAATGACAGAATACTTATTTGCAACATGCTAATTTTTATTGAGAAAATTATGGCTTGGGAGAGGGGTGTCTGAGCTTTGTGACGTCATAGCGGAACATGGGGTTTGGGTTTACGTTTTTGTCACAAAGTATGACGCGGGTGAAAAGGGGGGGGGTGAAAATTGGTAACCTCACGTGACGTCATTTATGGACGTCCCCCTCTAAATCATGAAGGGGTGACACCATGAGCTACCGCCCCGGGTGACACCAACCCTAGCGACGCCCCTGCCCAGGGGCTTCACTAGGGTTTGTGTCACCGGGGCGGTAGCTCATTGTGTCACCCCCCTCACGACTTAAGGGGGCCATCCATATATTATGTACGCAGGGAGGGGGTCTTCAATTAACAGAATTGTGCGTATGGATGCGTACAGGGAAGAGTGGGTCTCGACCAGGGTTGCCAACTCAATAAAATAAAATTTACGGACAAATATAAGAATTTTCAACAAAATTTACGTAATTTTTGTTTTGTTTTACGGACACATTTAACATAAAATGGTTACCTTAAAACGAACGAATACGAAGCATAATCCAAGCATTGTAGCTAAAAATGTAACGTCATATGAGCACGTCTCTATTACCAGGGGCGTCGCTAGGGTTGGTGTCACCCGGGGCGGTAGCTCATGGTGTCATCCCTGCACGACTTAAGGGGACGTCCAGAAATGACGTCACGCGACGTTGCCGCGTCATACTTTGTCACAAAAACTTAGACCCCACCACTTTTTTCCGATATGACGTCACAAAGCTTTGAGGACCCCCCCCCCCAACAAAAAAATACTCCGTATCTTCTAAATTAAAATTATCATGTGGCAAATTAATTTTTGTCAAATAAATATGGATTTAGTGCAAGTCTGCACTCTAATATCGCAACACGTGTGAAGTCATACAAAACGGCATTAAATAAATTATAAATAATCAAATATTTAAATGGAACTTTAACTTAAATAGTTGCGCTTTTTTAGGTGATTTCACATTTTTTAAACACACCCCTCCCTCTCGTCACACATCGTCGCAGATGCGTCACACCCTCCCCCCTAGGAACGGGACGTCATTTATGCTCGGCTCCTAATCCATAGAACTCCTCACAGTCTTCCAGTGCCAAATAAAGGGATATAAATAATTTTTTAAATTTTTTTTTGTCCCCCTGTGAGATCAGCACCTCTCGCTCCCCTCTAGTGAATTATGTTTAAAAGAGAAAACAATTCCTTATCACATGACAAAAAAAGTTAAAACAAAAGTATGATAAAACTGATAAAACAGAAGAGAGAGAGAGAGAGAGAGAGAGAGAGAGAGAGAGTTCTGTAACTAACAAAAATAGTGTAAATATCCAGAGTAACTCCTAAGCATCTTCCTGGCCCTACAACACAACAAAGCGTATTCTTTCCACCACGCACCCGAAAAATAAAAGCAGTTAATGACATAGATCTACAAAGTATTTAAAATAAAGAAAACAATTCCTTACCCCATGAAAAACATTTTTTTTAAAATTACGGAATAACGCGTAATATTATTCTTTATGGACCCGCGTTCGTAAGCACAAAACAGCTAAGTGGGGATCAATGTTCTCTCTAAGGTTTGCCGCTTGTTGTGCTAAACAGAGGCGTCACAAGGGTTGGTGTCACCCGGGGAGGTAGCTCCCCCTCCCCCACCCCTCGTCACAAATTAACCCATGGAAATCCTCCGAGTTTTCCAGTGCCAAATAACAGGAACATAAAGAATTTTACATTTTGGTGTCACCTTCCTGATGGCGTCAACCGGGGTGGCCCGCCGCAACACACCCCATAGTGACGCCACTGTTTTGGAGTACACTATATTAACATCGATATGCATGTTTGCAAGCCTTTAATAAATATAACTAAAACAAAAATAAGACATAAAAAAAGAAAACACATCTTTTGATTTTCTTTGGAAAAAATTATTATCTCGCCCCCTCCCTTTTTACAACTGTGATGTAGGGATTAGGGAGGTGGGGTTCGTCCCTCCATGATGTTGGTATGTTAAAGCCCAGTTGACAGTTGGCGTTATTTCTTTAAAACAAAAGACACCATCTCTTTAATGTCCAGCCTTTTAAAATGTTCGTCCGGTGCGGCTGTTTCTTTTCTGTTTTGGTTCTAATTTGTTTTTATAGTACTTTGTTGGGACTGTTCTATTATTGCATGTTAACTGATATTTTAATTTTTATTAATACGTTTTCACGTTAAACGTATTTCATTGTATTTCGTTTTTTTCCTATGTGAAAAAAAATTGTCGTCTTTTTTTTTTTTTTTTTTGTTGAGATAAATCGTACACAGTAACATTTTAGATTTTGCGGTCACCCCTGAGGGCGGCGTTAGGTAGGCGCGGGGCCTAGTGCCATGCAGCAATGACCCCGCGGGGCCAGAGTACAAGTAAAGATCGCTAAGCACCAGTATGCTATGGTATTTAAAAATATGAAATATCTTGATTATTGTGTAATTTTAATACCTCGTGTCACCTTTTTATTAAATTATTACTAGTTCATTATTTTCTCTGGTCTATAAACAACGGTTTATTCTTATCGAAAAATGACGCGCCGGTTACGACGTGATTTAAAATGCAATTTATTGGCAGACATATTGCAAAATAATGCGTTTTGCTAATTGAAAGTGAACTGTGGATGTCGACATGCAGGATACCTTGACCCTAACTTATTACAATTAGTTCCGTGGTTTCTTCTTATGTACAGTTAGTAAACCACTTACCACCTATCACAGACGAAAGTTCACTTTTCTTGCCTTCCTGGCGGAGAATTCGTTGATCAGATTTTTGTAGTCCAAATTTGTGGCAACGTCTTTTTCGATTGATAGAATTGCCAGACCGCAAAGCCTCTCTTGAGACATGGTTGATCTCAGATAGTTTTTGATAACTTCAGTTTGGAGAAACTTCTCTCGGCACTTGCGACGGTCACAGGAACGGTCAGCAAGATTCTGTACGCCACCGCGGTGTTTGGAAAGGAATCCCGCACAGTCCACAGGTACTGAAGGCACTGTATGGCTGTACCTACACTTTCAGGCACAATTTCTCGAAATATTTTGAGTTCCGCACACAAATCTGCTCCGTCCAAATCGTGTGACCTCTCTGAGCGCAATGCTAAGTCAAGATCCATACAACATTTTAACAGGTCTTCATCATTCAATCGTCGCATCATGTTTACGTTGTACAGAAATTCGAAGAGGTCATCGTATTGTTGAAGTTGTTCAAACCGCGTGTTCATGGAATTGATTGAATGGTCCACAATGTACAAGAAGTATCCCGTTCTGAATGTCTCCTCAGGTGATTACGTTGCTTCCTCCCTACTTTCATAGTAAAACTGCCTCTTCCTTCGTCTGTTTCTTCTATGTTTAAATATTTGTTCCACATCCATTGAGCTTGCAATTTCCTTTGCAGTAATCATTGCAGAATGAAAACCAGTGCCTCGATACTTTGTTAGGAAAGATACGAGTCCTTTAACTTGTTGAATTGCTACATCCAGTTGCATATCAGCTGATTGCAGCATTTTGCTCACAGTATTAGCAGCGAAAAGAAGGTCATACCATACGACAGTGGCAAGGATGAACTCAAAATTTCCCACTTCAAAATTTGCAAGGGACTCTGCTTCAGCTTTTACCGTAGGATCTCTGGTCTCATCTGCTACAGTAAGCAGGGCATCTCTTATTTCACTCATTTGGTACCGCAACGCTTTCACACTTTCAATGCGACATTCCCATCGTATGTCTGACAACGATTTTGTAGTGACTTCTGACGAATTCTTCTCTTAGCTTGCGGTTTTTTTTTTAGCTTTTTCTGCGCCTGAGTCATATTTGCGAAATCTATCGCGATCTCTTCCACTCATGTTGATATCGTACAGAGAAATCACTTTGATGACGCTAATTAATGTTTCCGATCGCACCACTACCGAGACACTGCCATTCCGATGACACAGTTTTCTAAAAATATCTATTTTAGTAAATCTATTGTGAATGACGTGTACACAAATAAAGGGGATTGGCCGAATGGTACATCTGACCTATTTTCCGCTAACGGTGTAATGCTTTCAAAGACGTCTAGAGCTACGCTAGGAATTTGACCTTCAAAAGGGATTACAAGAGTGCCTCTTTCGTTTCTTTACAATCGTTTCCAGCATACGTTCTACCATCCACTCTTTGGTTCTACATGTATAGGCTATTAACCAGGACGAGACATGTTCAGGACCGAAACGCGGGGCCTACCTAAGCGCGGGGCCTGGGGCAGTCGCCCCAGTTGCCACCCTCAAACGCCGCTCCTGGCAACGCCCTAACACACCCCCTAGTGACGCCACTGTCAGTACCAGCCCTAACAGAGATAAGGGACTTCTAACTTTATACATAGTCAAGTCTTTCAATTTTATTAGAGTTTTGAAATTGTTCAGAATTTTGGCTTTCCTGGTATCAAATCATTTAAATGAGTCAGACTAGTCCCTAGTTAAGAGTGATATAAGAGTTCGCTTCAATTTATTTTGTAAGTAAAGGCATTAGGCTAGGTCTTCTTAGTTACTTTAAACGGTGCAGAAGTTTGTGATGTTACGTAATTTGTGCGATGATTTATGCTGGTGTGTATGTGTGCGGGTGGTGGAGGCTGTTAAAATCAGCAAAATATGGATGGGCATTCCTTTATATAATTTATGGATAATAGGCACTTAACTTACAGACTTACAGCATTCATATAACCTGCTTGGACATTTAACTTCCCTGTGTGGAAGTATCACGGCGCCATAACTATACACTATACTGGTACCTCTCTTTTTCCAAGAAATCTATGTAAAAGAAAATATTTTTTAAATTATCGGTTACAAATAAGTTACAATCTACAACTAGTCTACAGTGACTACAGCTGCTGTGTGATTTAAACCGAGTTCAGAATTGAAAAGTACATGGGGTTTTCATAATCACATTAAGCTTTGTAATAGTTGGTCTGTCATGGTCTGTGGACGCAATTATTATTATCTTCTGCAAAGAAGGAGCGTCTGTATATATAAGATAAGATAAGATAATAATAATAATATTAATGAACTTAGAATTAGTCATAATTAGTTTAATTAGTCAATTACTTGAATTACCAGTAAAAAAAGTGTCATTAAATGATAATGAACTTTGAAGTAAGTGTTAGTAATTAGTAGTAAGGCATATGCACAACTACAACTACAATGATGAAGTAAGGCAGGGATACTAGTACTCAGTAATAGTACTAGCCTAGGCCTAGGCCGAGGCCTGGAGTCTGAACTAGTCTAGAGCTAATTGAAATACATATATCATATAATAATAATTTATTTATATAAACCATTGGCTGAGGTATAAAATATGTGCTAAAACTGCAGAATTAACTTACTTAATTAAAAATAACTAAATTCAGCTTATTAGTTCTAGGCTAGTCTAGTACTAAAAACTATACTATAGTGTCTATAGTCTAGTATATAATAAATAGACTATGGAACATGGACTTAAAGTTACCAATACCATACATTCCAATGGTTACCATACGTCCTGGTTTCCTTGGATACGTCCTCTTTTTACAAAAACCCTTGTCCAGGTGGCTTTCCAGAAAATGGCTTTTGTATGGGTTTTTCTTTGTCTCAAGATAAACCACCTGTTGTTTCATCCCACTTAAGGTGAAGTAGTTGTTAATAAAGTGTGTCGAGATTGACTAGAAGACCTATGTGATGCTGTCAGTTTGCAAGTAACCTTAATGTACATCACATGTTTAGAATATTTGGATATGTAGAATGTGCCACTGGAGGAGTTCAATGGATTTACATGGATGGCTTTAACTGAAAGTCCAAATTGGGATGAGGTTTCAGCATCTGTTTCATAACTCAGAGAAAGGAAAGTACAAGTTGACGATAACAAGTATTGTCAGATTTCTCTAAGTCGAACTCAAAGGGACCAGAAAAAAATCTACTTATGGAGTTATCAAGTTGGTAAAATGGCGTAATAGGCGAAGATTAATCAAGGATACTTCTGATATTCAGAAAGGTAGGGGTGACAAGGCTAAAAGGCTTCGCAAGAAACAGAGGCGATATCTAATGTTTCCTGTGAAAGGAAGCCAACTTGCTTCGACATATCGTCACAAGCCCATGAGAGGAGACACCTTCTCTCCCCTCCCCCACTTTACTCCCTCCACTCTATGAAACATGTGTTCTGAAGTGTCACCCCAGAATAATAACCCAAATGCCTTGGAAAATTCAACTAAGGGAGGTTGGAAGCCAAAAATATTAGAGTCTTATGGAATTTTGCGAGACCTAACTATTAATTTGATAAAGGGAGGTTTTCGACTTAGGGAAGTTTGACTTTGCAAAGTTTGTCAGTATTTCGATCAATTGAAGAAATTTTGTAGTGCAACTGGCGCCGGAGAAATGGGTGATGTATTTCAACATTTGCAAATGTGAGGAATGTTTTTCAAAACTTCTTATTATTGCCTTATTTATTTATTTTTTGCCATTCCCCCATTCAATGCTAACACGGAACGAGTGTTTTCTCTGATGCAAAGTCAATGGACAAATGAAAGAACTATGTTACTCTTTGAATCTGTCGCAGGGATTCTGTTTGTGCAGCATAACTTGAAGCATATGACTAGCAAATAATTTCACACATTTCTCAGCAGCCAACCTTACTTGTTGAAGGCCTTCAGTTCTTTGGAGGAATATGCTTGTGCTTAGCCCAAGGCGCAAACTATAATTCCAACGTCAATTTCTTCAAATGTTGACAATTTTGGCGATAATGACTTCGAAGGATATACTTACACTTCTGTTTGATAAACTTAGTACTTAGTAATTTAGTCACTAACTTACTGGGTTTTTTTTTAGTCAGCTAGTGATGAAAATTTAGTGTCCTCTTTTTTTCCATTTGACAATTATGGTAACCCTATATGGACTATAGCTATTACAGAAAAAAGGAGTGTTTGCAATACGAATTATGACAATGTCATTGAGTTAAACAGTAAGCATATAGTTCATATAGGCCTTCATAGTATAAAACTATGACAAGGCCCTAAAATTGATTTCAAGAGTGTTATTAATTGTTTTCTCTAAATTTTAGTGGCAGTTCAAATCTTAGTATCCTGCCTGTTGAATTAGTATTGGCTAGGGAGCAAACTGTAATAATTAATGGATCTAAATCTACACCAAGTAACTGTGCTAGGTCTCTTACTATTTTTAATTTATATAAATGATTTACCCAACAATATCTCAACAGGAACAAAAGTTAGGTTATTTGGTGATGATTGTATAATCTATAGAACAATCAAGTCAGAACAAGGTAGCAAAATTTTACAAAAAGACTTAGATGAATTAATAAAATGGGAAAATAACTGGAGTATGTCCTTCCACCCAGAAAAGTGTCAACTGCTAAGAGTAACAAAGAAAAAGACGCGAGTAAATTCTAAATATTTTATTCAGGGAAAAGAACTAACCCAAACTAAAGATGCAAAATACTTTGGAGTCATAATAAATGAGAAACTATCTTGGAATCCCCATGTCAATGAAATTATTAAAAAATCAAACAAAACCTTAGGTTTATAAAAAGAAACTTTTACAAATGTAATAAAGACCTATACTAGAATATGCATCTTCTGTAAGTGACCCATCCACCAAAGAAAATAATGATAAACTAGAACAAATTCAAAAAAGAGCTACAAGATTCATTACTGGAGAATATTCAAAACTGACAAGAGTAACACCATTAGTTAAATCATTAAACCTTAAAACACTAGAGGATTGAAGAACCAAGAGTAAATTGGTAATTATACATGTACATAAGGCAATTAATTCTAATTTAGAAATACAACATAAAGATAACTTAATACAACCCTCAGATAGACTTAAAGTTAAAGGTAAAAACACCTTTCTTATTCCGTATGCAAGAACAAACACCTACAAGTTTTCTTTCTTCCCGTCCGGTATTCGGGCGTGGAATGGGTTGCCTGAAGAAGCCAGGAAAGCCAACACTTTATCATCATTTAAAACTCTAATAAGAATACTGGACTAAACACAAACCATAGATAAGCGTATGACGCAATAATCTTCTGTACAGAAGATAAGATAAGATAGTATTAGACCTTAGACTTAGACTTAAACTGCTACTGCTACAAATTACAAACTTAAGTTCAAATAAGAAGCTTTTTATGTAGACTTTCTCTTTGACTAATTTGAATAGGCAGCAGACTGTTACTTCTTGACTTAAAGTTATTATTTATGTATTTTAATTTGTCTATTCTAGTATTCTGGTGCTATAAAACTGAAAATGAATGTTTCTTTGAAATTTTAGTCTATATTAAATGGTTGCATTTCTGTGCCTTTACGCAATCATCTGTTACTATTCAATTGATAATGGTAATAGCACTTTTACTTTTACAGTTTGATCAGTTGTTTAAACACTGGTGACCAGACAAAACGATAATTGACAAAACAAAATGGGTACAAAACGACAAGGTGACAAAAACAAGTGACAAAACGACAACATGTCCATTGTTTTTAATGCCTTACATACAATAAAGTTTAATCAAATTTTAAAGATATTCCACACCTCTGTATTATAAGACATATATATCTGAACTCTGAATCTATTTCCTGGGGGAAAAAAATGACTGAAATTGACTTAAAAACACAGCAAACTTTGGTGTATGATGCAGTGATATGCTGTCATTTGCTGGCACAGTTCTGCATTTTTAATGGCATCCTGCCTATTAGTCCACTTTTGCAACGCATCGCGTGTGCTCCATCAGTTGTTCCTCAAATAAAGTGTTAAAGGCTTTTTTTTCATAATCAACTTTTGTATAGTTCATTTTAAAAAGCTTGATTTGAACTTTTCATGAAAATAATGTTCACCTACTGCCAGATGCTTTTTGATACAGAGTTAGCAGTTTAGGGAAAGGGTGATATTAAATCCTGGCACAACACTCTTGATTTCTGATGTGTCGATCTCAAGCTATTAAATGAAGTCCAATGAACATTCAGTAACTATACAACTTTCTTTTTGTTACTAATACTGATCGAAGCTAGAACACTCTTGGGTAGCCTAATGTTCGATAAAGCTTCTCATTAGTTGAAAAAGTAAGATATTGCATTAAAAAAAATGTAACATTATCCTTTTTTCTGTTGATAGGCATATGAATTAATTATGTTGATAATTTACCTTTAGAAAGGGTGGGCAGGGGTGAATGAAACTAAAGTTTGACAGGCATCCCAAAGATCCAAGGGACTAGGATTTACCATCCTAAGTTCGAGCGTCTGTCGCATCATAGAGCTTAAATGTATGCAGCATCGGCGGCAAGTGTTAAAAGAGTAGTAGGCCTAATTCTGAGGGAAAATACCTCATTACAATTAATGGCCTGATTCCAGCATTTTAAAAAAAACTATTAGCCGCCCTTTTAATATGAGTGGTCTTTGAAACTTTTCATGGAATTTTACGAGCATTTGATTTTGCAGGACCATTGAAATAATTTTGACTTTAATTCTCTCCCAGAGCCAGATATAATTCTACGCCAGTTAAGACCTCATGAGCCTCAAAAATTGTGTGGTGGGCTGGATGTGATGTGGGGGCCTTGAGTTTTACACTTGTGTAGACAAATCTAATTTAACAAGCATATGTGTCATGTGTCAATGATTGCCCATATTATTAAAATTCTGAGGGTAATTGACATCACAACATCCACTGTCTGCAAAGATTGTTTTGAACTTTTAACAAAATATACTGCTTAGGGACATAACATCATTTTTAAATTATATTATTTACTAATTAGGCTGCATAATTATTATTTCATGGATGAATTTAGAACAGGGGTCATTAAACTTTTTTACAGACAAAATAATAATTCTCTACAAATGCCATACATGCAAACTAGAATGAAAACTGTGGCTAAATAGATGAGAAAACTGAGCTGAGTTAAGCATTCTTTGTTAATGATGGGTGAAACCATACCTTGCTCACTATGTTACTATATATAAATATATATGGTGTGCAAGGTAAGGAATGTATTTATATATCTATATATTTATATTTATATATATATTAGGGCTGAGGAAATTAACAGTTAATTTCTTGGTTAATCGGTAAAATTATTTATCCATAAAATTATTTTAATCACTAAATAAGCAATTAAAAATGAAGATTATTAATAAATTATTAATAATTAAAATTGTTGTTTTTTTAGCTAAAAACTTTTCCATTTAATGAAAAAAGGTCTGATCACATCCAACTTTAAAATAAGCTTTTCTTTTTAAAAGGAAAATCATATAAAAAATTAAACATTGTTTTTACTTAATTAACAATAACAAAATTTAAATTCATTGAAATTATATTGAACTACTTATATTTAAATTAGGGCTGTTATCGATTAATTTAAAATTAATAGTTAACTTTTGAAAAATTACTGAATAATTAATCAATAATTTTCATTAAAGCAAAAAATAAGATGTATGACGGCATTAAACTTAAAATTTCAAGGGAAGTAACAAAAACAGACAATAGGCATTTTTAAAATTTAGATATAAATAGTTCAATATAATGTCAATGAATTTGAATTTTGTTATTGTTAATTAAATAAAAACAATGTTTAATTTTTGATATCATTTTCCTTTTAAATAAAAACAGCTTATTTTAGAGTTGAACACTTTAAAAATATTTTTTTTAAAATGAAGAAGTTTGTACGTAAAAAAAAGCCACTATTTTTAATTATTAATAATTGATTATTTATTTATTAATTGGTGATACCATTGAAAAGATTATCCATGATTTTAATCACTATTTTTTCGATTAAAATAATTTGAATCGATAAAAAAATTTACCAATTAATCGAGAAATTAATAGATAATTTCCGCAGCCCTAATTTAAATATATTCTTCAAAATTAAATTCTTAAGTTATGGGTATTTAAAAAAATTCCCTATAAGGGCTCAAAATGTGAAGGAAAAAAAACATAGTAAAAAAAGTGATTATGAGGTCTTAGAAAAAAAAGTCATAACTTTTGAACCACTTGGGATAAAAAGATGATACTTATGTTTTTTTAATCATGAAACAATTTATATACTTTTATATATTAAAAATTAATTTGAAATTTCCATCAAAGTACCTAAACTTTATGTGTTATTTAACTTATTATTTTGCTATGCTTTAAAAATTTATACTGATTTTTAGCGCATTTTCGAGAAGTCGAATGCGCTATTGCACCCGTTTTGTCCGTCCGTCCGTCTGTCATCACCCTAGATCTCAGCATCCATAAGTCCTAGACCCATGATGTATATATGTTTTTTGTATGTCCTGACCTGCCATTTGTGCATCAACACTCAGTTACTCGATCCGTTAAAAAACCCCGTTAAAACTACCAAAAGACATTGCGAATCGAGAGATAACACTGGCGCAGGCAACGGCCGCCATTGTCGGAAGTCTTAGTATTATCAAAAGTATTCGTTTTTTTTTTGTTGACGTCATTAGAATATGTGTAAAAGTTTAGAGAGTTTTACGTCATCATTTGTGGTATATTCATTACACAAGAAAATTCATAAAAATATGTCTAAAATCTAAACACAATTACTGATAACTACATAATGCTGATATCTAACATAAGTACTGATACATAATACGAAAATGCGCTAACACGTCCTGAGTTCCAAAAGGGACCAGGCTTAACATGATTTTTTATATTTTTATAGTTAAATATTATGTCAGACTAACACTTTTAATATGTTAATTACAAATCCTGATTCCTTTTTTTTTTTTATATATTAAAAAAAAAGTTGTAATTGTAATAAGTTTTTAAATATAATATTTTTTTTACAACTCATTGGACCTTTTTGTAACATGCCTTTAAAAAACACTTGAGAAATGAGACTGAGCAATATATTCCATTGTTAATATGCAGTTTTTTTTTCCCCGTTGTATGCATAACTTTGATTTCATTTTTTTGAATTGCTTTTAAAAAACAAAATGTAGTTCTGAATATTGTTATTTTTTAAAATGTCTTTATGACAGGGGAAATAACTCGATAAAACAAAAATGTCAATTGCCTATTTTTGTTACTTGCCTTGAAATTTTCAGGTTAATGACATCATACATCTTATTTTTAGCTTTAGAAAAAATTATCTAATAATTTTAAATTATTATTCGTTAATTTTTCAAAACTTAACTATTAAATTTAAATTAATCGATAACAGCCCTAACATATAAGTAAATGAAGAGAACAAAAACAAACAAAAACAATAAAATAATCAAGACTAACAGCGTATTTATTTACTTCAAAATAGTATAACAACAGCATATGATTGTTATTTAAAACCTAGTCTTTACATCTCCAATTTCAATTTCATTCATATGTAAATTAAGCAGACATTTCCTGCACCTTAAGGCACAATTCAAAATCCTGATAAATGATAAATTGAGTACAAAAAGAAAGCTGTGATGGAAGTAAAATAAGAAAAGGAAACCATTTCTTAACGTAGAAATAGCCTAAATTTCCCACCTCATGGTTGGGTACGGTGCATGATCATCAAAATTCTTTTCTTACCTCTTTCCAAAATTTTCTAGAGGGTGAAAATTTTTCACCTAATAAAAATATATTATAGCATTTGTTCTACTGGATATATCATATCTAGATAGCCAAGACCAATGTTCCCTTTAACTTTAAGCTTCGTTAGTCCAAGTGCAAAGTGAAAGAATATGTGTGCAAAGTTGCTCATATACCTTTTTTTGTGCAATACTTTGCTGTGCTGTAAACTGCTGTGTGGCTGTCATAAACTTCCTGATATGTAGGTCTGAACTGCTTGTTAATGGATTCATGCAATTTCTAATACTCAGGAAAAACACAAAATCCATGAATGGAAAACAACCTATTATGGGCGACCACTTCTTGCCACAACACAATATGCACCCAACTCTCAACCCCTCTAAACACATTCTAATGATATCAACAAAAAAACTTCCTTTTGCACTAACCAACAATGTGACCTCTAAATCTAAATACACCACCGAGGGCAAGCTCACAACAAAGATACAAAGGAAATTTGTCATCTATGACAGTGGTCAGATATCTGTGCAGCAGCGCAGCTTAAAGGGAACATTGGCCCAGACCCTTTTATTTGTTCTTCTGTATGTATCCTATTTAGATATTTTTTAGAATTTTATTAAAATTAAAACCTTCTCACCTATTGCATGTATAATATTTTTCATTTCAGGAAAAAATGTCAGTGGTAAAAGGTAGATTAAAACCAAAAGATGAGAAGAGAATTAGAAGCAATTTTGTTTTACTTAAGAGTGAGATAGAAGCAAAGGACTTAGTAGACTATCTATATCAAGAGCAAGTTATAGAACTCTGTAAATGTGAAGAGATAAGAGAAAGCAAGACACAAGGAGATAGAGCTGAAATTTTACTTTTAGCCATTCTTCATTCTGGTCCAGACAAATCCTATCATCATTTCATAAAAATTTTAAAAGAAAAGTACCCACATTTAGTACGAACATTGAAGGCAACACCTGCTGAAGACTGTGACTCAAAATCTTATTGTAAGTATACTAATATTAAATTCCATCAGACACATATTATAGACTGCACCTGGCTTGTATTTGTATAGATGCCTGACAAGTACTTCAGTGTCTGGAACTTTTCCCATCCACTTGATATTCATGATTTTTCCCTAGTTAACCCTAGCTACTAACTATGCCTCTGACAAATATACATTTGAATGAGGTGAGGAACGTTTGTAAATTCAACATTTGTTAATTTCTTCAAAGTAGTTGAATTCAATAGCCAAATAGAAGATTTTTATTTATGACATTTTGATATAAATACTTTAACATCACTTAACTCCTCTGAGTTTTAGTTTAATTGTTAACGTTTACATCATTTACTTTTATTCATTTGATAAATTGGTCCATTCAGGCACAAAATTAAATCAAACACAAAGTTTCTTAAATCTTTTACAATCATAAGTGGGCACCTTTTTGTTTTGTTTTGCACTAGTGCTTTAAAAAAGTTAATCTGGGCCTTGCATACAGCTAGAATTTTGAGAATTTTAATTTTTTTGTCAATTTGTGGTCCAGTATGAGTAAGTTTCCATTATAAAATTGAGGAATGCTGCACTATGCCAACAAAGTATCAGGTTGACACTTTTTTTTATCACTACTAAGCTCTAACATTTATTCTCAAATTCTATTTTCTTTTCTTAAAAAATTGTAAGCCATTTAAATCATAACATTGAAATAAGTTTACATGAGCATAAAATGGTCCACCTTCAGTTAGACAAATGTAGACATTAGACAATTATAATATATATTAAATTATATTTCAGACTCTTGGTTTGATTCCATTGCTGAAACTAAAAAGAAACACAAGATAACCCAAGCTGATACTTACAAGTTATTTGAGTGTTTTGATAAAGACTGGCCTAATATATTCCACCAATTAGGATTTTCTAGTGGTGAGATTGAACAAGAATACATTAAACATCAACATGATAGCCGGGCTGAGATGATGAGTTTATTCATGAAAGGAAATAAACTCCATGAAGTCCAAGAGGATAAAGATTTTACCCTTGAAAATGTAGTG
The DNA here is from genome assembly GCA_002072015.1 of Radix auricularia. NCBI lineage: Eukaryota > Metazoa > Mollusca > Gastropoda > Lymnaeidae > Radix > Radix auricularia. The sequence continues at coordinate 600,228 of MUZC01002217.1, forward strand.
GAGGCTTTAAGATGTGTTGAAGATGCTGCAGTTTGCTTTATAAAATGGGATGCAGTAAAGAACTTTGTTAATGAAATTCAATAACTGCTTCAGAGTATTGGCTGTGATCTGTTTGTGTCAATTTTAATCATTGCCATAGTTGTTGGTTACTACAAAGTATATATTTTTAAATATTACATGTGTATGTAATTGCATTAATTTAAAAGATAAGAAAGTATATTGTTAGTTACTAAATAAAATATTGTAATTTTGAGTAAAGAAGTAATTAAATTTGTATTGAATATTGGTTCATTAACTACTATCTGGCATTGCTCAAATAAAATTTTAATTTAACTATTAAGATTTGAACTGTGATAAATCTATTAAAAAGATATATGAAGGATGTTTAGTTGTATTTTTATTTAATATGAAGTTTAGCTCAACTTATATTTTTTAAGCTAAACTATTTATGCCTCATAAATTCAATAACAAATTTTTTAGTAATAACATGTTACAAAGTTACAATGACATGTTTGAATTGTCTTCTTCTTTGTTCTCAAAATCTCTTGAAAGAGGATTTAGACAGCAAGTCCTATATTTGTGATGAACTGCACTGTGGTTGTCAGTTGGTCCACTCCACCATACTGTTTGACGTCGAGGGTAGCTTCCTGGGGCCTTATGTCTGCCTGCGTATAGTGGTACAGGTGGCAGTTTTGAAAATTCTGTTTGTTTTTCTTGTTCTAATTTGGTCAGTAAGGTTTACTTCCTTTTCTCTGCTCCTGGCTCCACAAGAAGAGGAGGAAGAACCACCAGCTCACTTGGGTGGGCTCCTTTGAGGAGGAGAGCCTGGCCCCCTACCTGTGTGGCGGGATTCCACAGGCAGGACGCCAAATCTATAATTGTTATCATCTATTTCCTCCATCATTTTGAGTGTTTGTATGCCACAGGTTTTTCTCTAATTGGCCGGCAGTCTCCGACTTCAGCCTGTTGTTTTTCTGGATGTGCTTCCATAGCCTTTGGTCAGTCAAGACCATCTGCAAGGCAGCAGTTGATTTTTTTTATAGAGTTTTCTCTCCTAGATGAATTGCTATCCTTGTTGATGGCCTCATCTGTCAGGGTTTAGAGTTTGAGCGCTCTATGTTCGCTTTTTGCAATCATTTCCTTGGGTTTATGAGGCATTAAAAAAAGAGTTTCCTTTCCATGGGATAACCTCACCCTCCACAACAGCAAACCATTCGTTCTGCGACTGCATATTCATTACTCATGGCTAACCTTTATATCTACAGGTCTTTCCTCTATCCGCCACCTGAGGACGCCCTTGGTAGGAGATGATAGCTCCCCCAAGGTTTGAATTGTCTAAATGTAATCAATTTTATGCTTCTTTATTTGCAAAAATCCCATAAAAATTTCTAAGTGATCATTTTATAAAGATTATATAAAGGGAACAATAATGATTTGAACGCTTATTAGCAAAGTGCCATTTAAAAAAAAAATTAAATGGATTTTTAATTTAAACCTGCTGATGGATGACAGAAGCATTATTAATAAATTCATGAAGTAATAAACTTAAAAAAAGGTGAGTTTTCTTCTTCATAGCATAGTAGTAGTAGTAGTCAAAGCTTATTTTAAAAGCCCAACATAGTGTGATTAGGTTTTATATTTTATTCCCTTTAGGTAAGCTGTTAGAAATTATTTGATCCATACTAAGCTGAAATAAATATTAATTTATTGGTTTCTTTAAATCTAGGCTTTAGAAGTTTTATTAACTGTATCTTAACCTCCCTAAAATATGTTTTAAAATGATGATGTCTGTTTCTTATTTAAATAACAACACTTGGTGGGGATTTTAATAAAATCTTTATTTCATATAGTAATAAATTCATAAAAATCGTTTTCTTTCACTCACAAAATACAATTACTTACATTTTTAAAATGCAAATTCCCAGTGTATTATGTACATGCCGTTTCCTTTCTATCAAACTTCTATACAAAATTAATACTTTATAATAGGCTTCTCACAATTTTCTACTCTATCATTATTTGGGTGTTATTTAATTAGTACGACATTATTACTATTAAAATAAAGAAATACCTGCAACTGTAATTTTTAAAAAGTAAAATCAAAATTTTTCATTCACATACTCCTTTAAAAGTAATTTTTATTTACTTAATACATTCAACGTTAAGACAGGGGATATTAAACTAGATTACTTCAATAGTCACATGAGTATTTTTAGGAGGTGGAACAGATAATTATAAATTAAGCACTAGCTCTGAATATGTCATGTGAGATCCCTGGCTTATGGAATACTTGCCACTAATTATAAAAGCAAAAACGTGAATGTGTTTTAAAAAATATCAAAACAGCTTATTCATTTCATAGATCAATCAAATGTTGCTGATGCTTTTTCTAGACCAAGAATTCTGAAAATATTTTTTAAAGAAAAAAGTGATTAGACATAGAGGCAATAAAAATATAAAACGTATACTATTACTAAATGAAACCCAGCTATTATAATTAAAATGCCAAGGCAATAATACATATTTTCTTAAACTTGTGTAATTTTAAATACCATTGCCAATACCATAAAGCCCTAAGTAAAAGTTTTGGATTTCAAACTTTATTCTTGAGCCATAAGAACTTACGCTTCTCGAAGAAATGTATCCAAATTTATTTTGTCTGTGTCAGATCCCATGGGGTTAGCCTCAAACTCTCTTGCACCAAGTGTTATCATTGCTTTTAAAAAAATGTAAATCATTTTCAACTATTATTATATTATTAATTATAACTCAGTTCACAACCCTATGATAATAATCCAGTCCTTAATTAATAATTGTGTAAAAATCAAGAAGATATATTAGGTTCACTGGTCTGACAGTATCAGCAACCTGAAATTAAAATTGTGGCAGCAGACAAGACTGAAGCAGATAAATCAAGAGATCTTCCAAGGATGATGGTGACAAAAACATGCTTCCAAAATGATATCGCAAGTCCCAAACTGGAACCCTCAGTGTCTGGGAAAGTGGAAAAGAGGCTGACCAAAAATCACCTGGTGAGAGACATGACCATGCCTAGGGGATACTGGAGAGACTGGACCAAAATAAAGATGCTTGAAGGACTCTTTCTAAGACTCTTATGTCCTTTGAAGAAATGCAGACAATGACAATCATCCATTGCTGCTTGTTGACGATGAGAATGCAGAAGAGAGAAGGGGACTAAATCACTACCTGTTAATTAATTTATTTAAACATGAATACAAGATAAAAAGGATTGGATAAAAAAAGAGAGTGCATGTCAGAGCTGGTTGGTGACAATATTTATGCCTTGGACAGGCTTCATGTGTTAAATATCAACAAAAACACTTCATATCAATTGCATGAAAAAAAGGTAGTGTGAATAGTGCAATATTTAAGCTTTGGGCATATCAAATAGTTTCTTTATAAAATCTTGGTAAATTTATAATAATCAACATATCTTACCTTCTTTGTATTGTTTAAGTGTAATATATCCACGCCCAGTGGGATCCAGCATGCCGAACACAGAACGTATGTTTGATTCATCAAACAAACATGGATATTGCGTTTTTGTTGAACGAGATTTCTTTAGTTGCTCCAATGTTTCTATTAAGAATGCTTTAGGTTTATCTGCAAACAATTTTAAAACTTTATTTCCTGATGGTAAAATTCTTCTTGTGAAATATTGTGCCTATTTTTAAAATCAATTTTTTGGTCTTGTCTTACCATTAGAGGTGCTCCTTCACATAAGATTATTCTGTCTAATGCTTTATCTTTTTAAAATCATTATAGACCCTCCTAAAATTACAGCAGATTTGTGTGCCCTGTTATGATAAGAATGCACAGACCATGTTGGCAAGTATTGGTAAGTGATGCAACATTCTAAGACCACGGCTATGAGGGGATTGATTCCTTATTTAGTGTCTGGTACCCATTCAGAAATGGTGGACTCAAGAACACCTTTAACCCCGGGGAACAAATCCCTCTCCTCATGGAAAGTCAAACCCATGACTCTCAGCATGCTGGTAGAGGGCAAATACCACTCGACTACCGTGCCCCATGATTTATGTCGAGTCACATTTATTGTAGAGTTCAGAATGTTTTGCTAGTCTGTTGGTTTTCCTGGCTTATGTTTTTGATCCTGCCAATGGAAGTGGAACAAAAATCTGTTTTTATCCCTATGTCTGAGTATTTTATTATCAGATTGTTGGAGCGTTGTATTTCTAAAAAAGAAATTAATACCATATATATTATTACTACTCTATTTTCCTATCTTTTTGTGTTTCTAATTCTAGGTTTAGTAATTTAACTAAGGGAATACTCTTGTCAACTTAAAATATTTTTCAGAAATGTATGTTTTATTAGTGTTATTCCTCAGTACTTTATTTTCAAATAGATGTTTTGGAGAGTAATGTTGCTTGTATTTATTTGTTTCTTTTTCTTTTATGCTTTTAACGGTTGAGGCTTTTCTGGGATTGAAAGACATAGTCTGACATACTATGATACTCATAGTCCAAGTCCAATTAGTTTCCCATAAGCTAAGTTATTAGTATACTATTCTATTATAATTATAATAAATTATATGCCTATACCTATAGTCATATAGTCCAGGGGTATCCAAACTACTTCCCGCTGGCAAGATGCGCCTGCAAGGCCCTCTCATCTGGTCCCAGGAGACCTTTTAATCTCCAAAAAAAGATACAATTTTACAAAAAAACTTTTTGTAGTCAGCCCCAAACTGCTGTTTGACAGTTAATGCGGCCCTAGGGCAGAAAAGTTTGGGGAAGAACCCGATTATACATTCCCAAATGGGTTATAACGGTTATATAGCAATTAATTCTGCATTCTCTTTCTTTGTTTTTTAGGTTTAGATTTATAATTTTTATTTGTTAGTTTAGGGTTTGGGTTAGGTTTACTTATAATTGGGAATAAATTAGTTAGGTTTAGGTTTAGTTTTAGAATTTTAATAGTTGAATTTTCCAATTTCTTTGGTATGCGGCATATCAACAAAGATGGCGGCCATGTAGAGTGGATACGTTAAGTCGGATTTAACCAAGTTTGGAGACCCTTGATATAGTATAGTATATTCTATAGTTATAATATAAGTTATATTATAGTATTAGTATAGACTGTAGATTAGATTGTCTAAGTACTATACTACTATAGTCTATAGTTAACTATAGTGTCTATAGTGAGAATACTTTATATGTTTGTGTTTCTATTTTACAATTAAAAACAATAACACACGGACAAACCTGGTCTTGCATAAATTAGCTGAGCAGTCATGTTATTGAAAAGATCTGTGATGCGATGCTTAAGTAGATAATCATTCGCCTCACTACTTCGCAGTTTGGACGATCGCTTTTCATGAACATCCGCCATTTTAACGCTTTTGTGTTGTTATGGAATTCACTTCCAAAAAGTAAAATAATAATTTAAATAAAATTAAACAACCACTTAACATTGAAATATAACACATTTATATAATTTCAAATAGATATAATTTTAGTCTAAGAATTTCTGTCTTGATTTTTCTTTTTAACAAAAAGTAAATAGTTGATTTATATTTATTGGCTACAGCTATTTGGACCCGGGCGGGTTCCGTTAGATTAAAAGTGTATTCGGAGCCATCGCAGGTGACAGTATGAGTATAGTTAGGGGTAGTGAGTATAGCCTCGTCAAAACGACCCAATATGCGGCTGCATACGCGCTCGTTCACTTCCGGTTATTGCTATTCTTAGTAATACTTTTTTTTATAAGGTTAAAAATTTCATCGGTGAAAGTGTGGCTGTGTGGTCATATTGATAGTACGATAGTACGCAACATCGCAGGTCCGGTGTTCGATTTCTTATTGATGCCTATTTTTTTTTTTGGTTTTTTTTTTCAAACAATACTATATGAATTGATAATGAATAAGATTTTTTTTTTTTTAATGGTTTGTTTTGATGTTAGGCTTAGGGATAGACTTTAGGGTTACGTTAAGTGATAGTTATTAGGGTTTGGGTTAGGTTTAGTGATAGTTTTTAGGGTTTGGGTTAGGTTTAGTGATAGCTTTTAGGGTTTGGGTTAGGTTTAGTGATAGTATTTAGGGTTGGGTTAGGTTTAGTGATAGTTTTTAGGGTTTTGGGTTAGGTTTAGTGATAGATTTTAGAGATTGTTTGAATGCACATATAGAATCGGAGGTTCAATGAAAGGCGCAGTGAATACTTGTAACTCTTCAATTTTATAAACATCATTTTATAAACATCATTTTATAAACAATGTTACTAAGAATAGCAATAACCGGAAGTGGACGAGCGCGTATGCAGCCGCATATTGGGTCGTTTTGACGAGGCTATACTCACTACCATAGTTAGGAGTTAAAATTATGTTCTTAAATTCATTGTTTAGGCCTGTTTTAAAAGTAATCCTATCCCTAACCCTAAAACCTATAACTAAACTAACCCACGGCGGCTGGGTAGCGAAGTCAATAGTGCGCTCACAAACTGAGGGGCGTGGGATCGAGCCCACGAAAAGCCACTATAAAAATGCTGAGAAATGACTATCGGACTAACGCTAAGAAAGTCCTCCGCTGACCTGGAGAGGGATGGGCGCCGCCAGTGTCTATCAAGCCCGAGAATTGATAATGTTCTAATGGAAACATTAGAATCCCCTACGACCTCGAAAAAAAAAAAAGAGGTTATGGGACAAAAAAACCACACCCTAAAACCTTTCACTAAACCTATCCCGAAACCTGAAATGTGATTCTGTCAGGGAAAAACCATGTAAAAATTATTAAAAATCAATTCATGTTTTAAAAAAACTGAAAACCAAACGTCGGACCTATTTTTCAGCACTAAGGATGAGACCAGGAAGGCTCGATTATATGTGTTAAGGATAACTCTATAATATTATCGCTTACTACGCCAAGCAATCACAGGCTTACATTATCTTAGATATACAGACGCTCGTTCTATGCAGAAGATAATTGCGTCTGTTGGCAAGTGATGTAGCGGTCACAGGCCACAGCTATAGGGGTTCCACGCATTACCCCAGCCGCCTAACTATTGTCTAGTTAGGTACCCATTCGGAGTTGGGTGACTCGGGGACTCCTCAGGCCCCGGGAACAAATCCTCGCCGTCGCGTGGATTTGAACTCGTGACCATCGGTACGACAGTCGAGCGCGCTACCTCTCGACCAGCACGTCCCACTCGAACCCTGGTCCGAATAGCCACATTGACATTATCTATCAAACACCATGTTTCATATTTAAATATATATATATATATATTATATATTATTTAATTAACATATTTTACAACTGTAGGCCTTAAAGTGATTTGTATAATTACCACTATAATACTTAAAAGTTATGTCATGAGAGAGGAAGCAATAATTTAATGTCTTTTGAAAAGGAATTAAAAACCCGGGTTTAAGCATAGGATGTAGTAATCTTCTGCATAGATAAGATAATGTAAACCAGTGAATTTGACAACGTTAAGATAAAACTCTCAAAAAGTAATGCAATTCACATATTAAAATTGTTTAACTAATTCGAAAATATTGATAAGATAATTCTTATTTTCGGTGTGTAATTGCAAATTGAAATTTAATATTTAAGAGGCAAGTTGAAGTTCACTATTATATTTTATGTTTATTCTTAAGATAAACCAAATAAACCCTTTCTCAATTATGTTTAAAAGATTTTCAATTATAGTTTCATTATTTTTTTTGTTAATTTATTATACCAATGTATTGCAGATATAAAATAAAAATACTTAGAATCTTAGAATAATAACACGGCATCCGTATGAGTAGTTTTCAATGTAAATAACATTTTCACCGAAGATGCAATATGGCCGCGCCCATTTGAATTCAACAAAACGGTTTTGTACGCGGAAAGTTTTATTGTGAAACATAAAATAAATATTCAAATATATATGTAGGCCTAATACGATATAATTTGATTATTTGGTTTTGGTAAGTGGATGTAAAAATAATTTCATCTATATGCACTATATAATATAGTATCATATACACTATTTAAATATCTCATTAGTATTAGTATTAGTATTAGTATCATTAATTATTATTATTATTATTTAGGCACTTGGATGAAAATTTCAAAACAATTTTAAAAATTTTAAAATAATGTAGGCTTATAGAGCAAAGTGAATGGTTTAACAAAACACCAAGATTAACTTTCTAGCTCAAGTGGTTCAAAAGATATGAACTTTTTAGTGAGGATTTTATAATGGGATTTTCCTCCACATTTCGTGACCCATAATGATCATGCCATATGAGGGGCTCTGCTTTTAGGCTTATAATTTTATTATAAAATTATATAAAATTCTAATAATTAAAGGGAATACACTTAGATATAAATGCTAACAATTTATGAATTGAATTCTACATTTAGTTATTGTTAACTTTGTGCAAAAAAATATTTTTGATGTTGTTTTTTTCTTTATATAAATGTTGGAAATATTAGGTACTTCGATACTCGTTCGCGCATCTTTCTGACATGTCGTAAATTCACGCAAAAACTGTCATGGCGTTTTTTGTTATTGTTTTGCGATTATAGCGTTACTTTTGCGTTCTACGTCACATTTTTCAAAATAGAGAGCTCTTCTTCATTAGTGACGTTTACCGCATAATTGCTTAGTATTTTGATGCTATTTTTACCGCGAGGTCAATCTCGGCACCGGCACACTATAAATCTATTGCAAAGGGTATGAAATAAACGTTAAAATAAACTTTATCTTAACCGGTGCCATCTAAATGTTAAATATACCCCATTTTGATTTCATTTTAAAACCTGAATAACTTTATTTCTTTAAAATTGGTTTTAGCTGAAAAAAGTTATGACTCCCCAAACTTTAAGGACTTGAGGATGGAAATAGGAATATATCCCGAGTCATCCCCCTTTCAAAATACAAACGGGGTTGTCGGAAATGTCTTTTTTAAATCAATTTATCCTAAATACAATGTAATGCTTAAATATAATTATATATTGAACTGATAAGAATTTATCGCATTTAATAATAGGTTTAGTAAGTTTAATGATATTGAATAGAATAGTAACACCAAAGATTATATTTTAACTTGATTTTTCTGAGTAATGAGTTATTTCAATTACCCTTTATTATTTATTATACTATACTAATACTATTAACTATTACAATTAATTATTAGTAATATTAAAGTAAATTTACAAATATATACAGTTTCAATTAACATTNATTACTCTCACTCCAATCTAAAACAACATTACACTCACTTCCATCTAAAACATTAATCTCACTCCCATCTAAAACAGCATTACTCTCACTCCCATCTAAAACATTACTCTCACTCCCATCTAAAACATTACTCTCACTCCCATCTAACACAACATTACTCTCACTCCCATCTAAAACATTACTCTCACTCCCATCTAAAACATTACTCTCACTCCCATCTAAAACAACATTACTCTAACTCCCATCTAAAACATTTGTCTCATTCCCATCTAAAACATTACTCTCACTCCCATCTAAAACAACATTACTCTCACTCCAATCTAAAACAACATTACTCTCACTCCCATCTAAAACATTAGTCTCGCTCCCATCTAAAACAACATTACTCTCACTCCCATCTAAAACATTAATCTCACTCCCATCTAAAACAACATTACTCTCACTCCATTCTAAAACATTACTCTCACTCCCATCTAAAACAACATTACTCAAACTCCCATCTAAAACAACATTACTCTCACTCTCATCTAAAACAACATTACTCTCACTCCCATCTAAAACATTACTCTCACTCCCATCTAAAATTACATTACTCTCACTCCCATCTAAAATAACATTACTCTCACTTCAATCTAAAACATTACTCTCACTCCCATCTAAAATAACATTACTCTCACTCCGATCTAAAATAACATTACTCTCAGTCCCATCTAAATAGTATTACTCTCACTTCAATCTAAAACACTACTCTCACTCCCATCTAAAACAACATTACTCTCACTCCCATCTAAAACATTAATCTCACTCCCATCTAAAACAACATTACTCTCACTCCATTCTAAAACATTACTCTAAGTCCCATCTAAAACAACATTACTCTCACTCCCATCTAAAACAACATTACTCTCACTCCCATCTAAAATAACATTACTCTCACTCCCATCTAAAACATAACTCTCACTCCCATCTAAAATGACATTACTCTCACTCCCATCTAAAATAACATTACTCTCACTCCGATCTAAAATAACATTACTCTCACTCCCATCTAAAA
>MUZC01002217.1:620613-635839 GCA_002072015.1 Radix auricularia
CCCCCCCGCTGAAAAAAATCACCTTACCATCCCATCCCTCTGCTCAATGTTTTTACACCACTGTACTACAGTAGTATTTCAATGTCATCATTTTACAATCGTTGACTCATTATATCAAAATTTGCATTTCCCCAATAAACAAAGCAGTAAAAGGCTAACGGTAGTAATAGCGGACATTAAAAAAATTACTCCCATCTAAAACATTAATCTCACTCCCATATAAAATAACATTCATTCCCATCTAAAATAACATTACTCTCACTCCCATCTAAAATAATATTACTCTCACTCCCATCTAAAACATTACTGCCACTCCCATCTTAAACATCAGTCTCACTCCCATCTCTTCCATAGACTTCCCCTCTCAGCACCACTATGGCCGACTCACCAAAGACCTGGTCTCTAGAGCTCGTGTCAGCACCATGGCCCGGCTGTTTGCGTACGACAGCTTCAGCCGGCCCACATCGCAGTTCTCTTGCCAGCAGGAGTTCAGACCGTCTCCATCTTACCACAGCAGCCGAGCCCTGGCCTGGGCGCCAGCAACATCTTACACGAGGTACGCGGCCAATTACCCGCCCCCAGCCGTAACTAGCTCTAGCCCGGCCTTCAAGTATTCGAATTCTAGAGAATATCGTCCGTTTTCTCACCACGCCCCCGAATCCAACTTCCCAAAGGACGACCAGCAGAGGCCGTACTCGAGCGATTACTTTCGTCGATACTTAGACATCGTATCCGATTCCAGGCAAAACGATTCTATACTGCAACAGGGGCGGGTATTGAGTCTGGATAAGTCAGCTGAGCACAATCTTGTCTACGAACTTCAGAGGAGGCTTTTGGTAGTGAAGAATCAGCGAGAGATTGCCGAGTCCCACTTCAGGAAAGATGAACTACAGGGTAAGGAACGTTCGCCCGAGCTAACGACAACGGTCAGCAAATCGTGGCAGCAGGACGACGGGGTCGACGCCCATACCCAGACGTCTGCAGCAGCGGCAGACTGGAAACCACCGACCCCGCGAGAAAGTTGCACCCGCGTGCAGGAGATGACAAGGCCAAGATCAAGCTGGACGATGGTGGAGCCGGTCACCTGCGGCAGCCACAACGACATCAATGAGGAGCGCCAAACCCAAACCCTTCAGGACGCAATCTTCTGCCAGCCGGCGGTTCTCAACACCCGGGTGCGGTCCCCGAAGCCGACAGTGGTGGTGCCGCACCCGTCGTACGCTAAGATGGTGAACAGATACAGGTCCCGTTCCCAAACACAGCCGAGGCAGACCCATAATCCTCTGTGTCATGTCAACGATTCTCTGCGCTTTAGCAAAGTGCCCGCAGAGACGATGCCTGCAAGGCATCGAGTGAAGAAGAGGTCGCGGGGATCTAAAGAGGTGAGCAGATCAGACAGCGGTTCTAAATCGAGGACGATACGGTCGGATAAACCCGCCGGGACTAGAGCAGTGTTCACCAACATGTCACCGTGGGACACTCGATCGGACGACGGTGCGGCTGGGGTACAAAAGTGCTCCAGCGTCACCAGCAAACGGCATCCGAAAAGGCGTCGCTCGAGGACAAGACCTGGGAGGTCGTCCAAATCTTCACCCCCGAAGTGGAAAGCGGCGAAGCTGAAAAAGTCGTCGGCGAAGTTTGGACGCAGGTACAGCGACGTGCTGTGGGACACGCGCTGGATCACAGATTCCCAGGTGAACGACGCCGGAAAGTCCAAGCACGAATCAGGCCGCTCAGTGACCCGCTCAACGTCAACGCCGAAGTTCCGCATCAACATGGACTACGTCAGCGTCGATACTCGTGTCATCAGCGGGAAAGGCTCCGAGAGCCCGCGGCAGAGAATGAAGAACATCGCTTGCAGCATGGCTCTTCCGGGGCCCCCCAGTGTCCATGGGGACGTGAGATTTCCTCTGATACAAACAGCGCCGTACAACAAGGAGACGGTGAAAGGCAAAATAACGGCAAAGTATTCGACGCTGATTGAGGCGGTGAAAATCGTGGAAAAACGTAAAGGGAAAAAGAAGACGCAGACCGTCAAGTCGCGGGAGTCACTCACGGCGACCGTCACCAAGAACTACAACCACGAGGACGAGCAGGTCCCGACACTCGTTTCCGAGTGTCCACGCCCGGCGCTGCCCGCCCCTAACAAAGAAGAGTCGCAGGCCACGTCGGCGACCGTCTCTGACACCGACGTCCGCGAGACGGCCGACAAGGGCACCGACACGTACGACCCAGCACAGCTGCTGAAGCGGTTCAAGGAGTACATTAGCACGACACGTGGAAAGGGTCGGCTGCGTACCTCCAACATCCAGGTCAAGGCCTACCCGTCCGCCGACGTCTTCACCCGGGCGTTCAACTCGCTGCCCAAAACTTCGCAGCAGATCGGCGTCCAGCCGTTCGTGTCCGAGGTACTCAGCGAACGGGAGATCAACACCGACAGCAGCTATGTAAACATCAGAAAGTCGGGCAGCGGCCACGCCAAGCGGCACACTCGCAAGAAGAACCAATCCCCCCGGGGCAGGCGGGGGGCCTCTGCGGAAATATCGAGGACAAAAAGCAAGAAGACGCCGAAACACAAGAAAGACACCAGAGACAGCCCGGCGGTAGGCAGAAAGCGCAAGTCATGATACACACTCTTCTCTGGAATTGTGGGACACCTTTCGATCGGTCAGCAATAAATGTTACTTGTTCTTTCTCCTTATTTCATCCCAATATTTCTTATTCACCCATCTGTACAAATGCACTTGATTTTCTTAACTAAATGAGAAAATGGAATAGTTGGTGCTCGTTAATAGCTAGAAGTCCGTTATATCGTTACAAATTGACTGAGGCTCCTTTCAAAGGGCTGCTCAGTTCTATCCATGATATTCTTTTGGTTGGATTGACTTTAGTCAGGCACTGCACAATCCGATGACATCTTTTGCATTCACATCTGTAAATCCCACAAAAAAGGTGAAATCTCATCATCATAACATTTATCATGGAAACCTTACAATCACGGGGAAGTTTATTTTTTGGCTAACATCACCATATGGCAGTACTTTGAAATAGTCTTAATTTTATACTGGCGCTTCTTTTATAGTGTTAGTACCACACATATGACATATACCTTCTTTTATAGTGTTAGTGCCACACATATGACATATACCTTCTTTTATAGTTACAGTACCACACACTACATGACACGAATCTTTTATAGTAACAGTACCACACACTACATGACACAAACCTTCTTTTATAGTGTTAGTGCCACACATATGACATATACCTTCTTTTATAGTTACAGTACCACACCCTACATGACACGAATCTTTTATAGTAACAGTACCACACACTAAATGACACAAATCTTCTTTTATAGTAACAGTACCACACACTACATGACACAAATCTTNTGCACACCAAACAATGACGTCATTATCATATTAAATATTTTTGAGCGCTCATAAACTAACTGCTGTAGACTGTGGTACATCTCTTGAGCGTTACGTTACAAACATACCCACACCACTGGGCTATTATATATATAATTATGCATCTCTCCTAAACAAGATTTCCGCTTCTACTGGTCTACTGAAACATTAGTTATAGATTAGTGATTAGTTCATTAGCTCCCTGATTTTATTAGCACTAAATTAACTAGTTGGACGATTTCCGATTTACAATATTTAGTCTTAGTTTAGACTTAGTCTTAGTCGTTAATTCTCATTTCCTATTGACAAAACTATTGATAAGTTATAAGAGTAAGTGTAACTTACACTTACTAATACTTCACTTACACTGTAAGACAATGAGGATAGTCTTTTTAATTTTTAACTATTTTTTTAACGTGAAATGACGTAATTAAATTAAAAAAACAATAATTTATTTAATAAGTTAAGTAGGCGGAAGGGAAGAATCTCGACCATGACGTCACGACGCTACCGTTTGCTGGAAACAGAGTTCTATAAATTCTAAAAGGATTTTTTTAAAATGGAAGGTTTTAGGGTTTGGGGTTAGGTTAGGTATAGCTTATAGCCACGGTATAGCCGCTATACTATAGCTATACTATGACTATGGACACTATATATGGTATAGTACTATAGAATTTCGTAAAATTGAAGGTTTTAGGGTTTGGGTTAGGTATAGTCTATACTATAGCTAATAGACTATAGAATTTTAATTTTAGCTTTTTTTAAGGATGTGCAATAACAACAAAGATGGCCGCCGGTAATCACCGTGATGTCACGGTCGAGATTCTACATATTAACCGTTAAGTATACAGTATACTATTTAAAATGTACAGTATTTTGTAAGAAGTAAAAGATTGATAAATATTATTATGGTAATAGCGAAGTATGTCGACTGTGACGTCACGGTCAGGGTGGCCTTCTTTGTTGTTATAGCACGTACTTTATTTATTTATTTATTTATTTTTTAAATTTTTTTTTTTAGTCCCATAACGTCATTTTTTTGAGGTCATAGGGGATTCTAATGTTTCCAATAGAACATTCGCGGGCTTAATAGACACTGGCACTGGCGGCGCCCATCCCTCTCCAGGTCAGCGGTGGACTTTCTTTGCGTTAGTCATTGCTCAACATTTTTATAGTGGCTTTTTGTGGGCTCGATCCCACGCCCCTCACCTTGTGAGGCGAGCGCACTATTGACTTCGCTACCCAGCCGCCCTTTAAAAAGTTTTAAAATTAAAATCCTTTAGACTAAAGTCTTTAGCCATAGCTATATCTAACCCAAACCCTAAAACCTTCAATTTTCCGAAAATTCTAAAGCTATACCTAACCCAAACCCTAAAACCTTCCATTTTTGATAATAATTTTAGAATTTATAGAACTTTCTTTTCCAGCAACCGATAGCGTTGTGACGCCACGGTCGACATACTTCTCTTCAGCCATTATTTATTTGGATGTTGCTAGTGGCCTGTTTTTTTTTAAAAGTAAGTGGCTAGTGCTACTATTCCACTAGACTTGTCAGACTAGTGCTAGTCAGGAAACTGCTGTAGTGGTAGCAGCAGTTTCCTGGCTGGCTAGTGTTACGACTAGTCTTCGTAGAGGCAGAGTAAAACATTGCGTGAAGTGACTTGGCTTTGCACTCTTCCTGTAGCAGAGGCAGAAGACACTTCGAAAAAACTATATGCAGTATACCTTTAGCCTTTAGTTCATGGTCTGTAGACGCAATTATCTCTACATAGAAGGAACGTCTGTATATCCAGACTAAGATAATAACAATTACCAGGTTTACCAACTCCCTATTAATATTAAAAGAAGTATTTTATAAATTTAAAAAAGTAGTAATAATAAATATTTTAAAAAAGAAGAAGAAAAAAATAGACAACCATATTGGAATTAAAATTTAACTATTTATTATTATTTATTAATTTATATGTTTTTGGAGGGCACTAGCACTGTAACTTACAGTGTAAGCGCATTGTATATTTTTATGACTAGTCATTAACACTAGCCAGTAAACTTCTGCTATGACTAGTCGCTATAAAATTATTTCGTATTGTTATGACACGTCGAAGTAGCAGACAATTCGTCGGAATGTTGCTAGTGCTACAATTAGTCGTAACACTGGTAACACTCGCCAGGAAACTTCTGCTTCGACTTGTTGTAGCAGCAGTTTACTACTGGCTAGTGTTATGACTAGTCGTAGCAGCATAGTTTATTAACTAGTGCTATAATTAGTCTCAGTACTCTTAGCAGTAAACACTTCGAAAAAACTAAGTTGCTATTATATTTTAACAAACTCTTCATATTTTATGCACATATGACACATGCATAATATAATTATTATATAATACTAATAGTAATAGATCTGAGCTTATTTATGTGCATTAGTTCTAAAATCTAAATTTATTTAAATATATTTGAAAAACGTCTCCTTTTTTCAGAATACTGAATACTGGGTAATACTTAAAATTTCTGGCAACGTACATATCTACCTACCAGGTAAATCAAATTAATTTATTTAGGCCTATCACCATGCCAACATAATCATTCATTGTCTTTAGTCATTACTTTAATTTTATATTCCTAAGTAAAATTACTTAGTCTTTCAACCTCAATTATTATTTTAAGCCTTATTTGAAATTGAAGTGTTAACGGAAAATTTAATAATAAGAACATGAAACTAAAATGTAACCTTACAATGGCAATAGCATTGCTCAGACCCCTATTCAGACCATGCTGGCCTATGGGCCAAGTGAAGCAGTGTTCACAAGTTTCTATAGTCAGGACATACTAGGGGATTGTGTTGATAGCACAATGCCCTCTTATTTTTGAGAAGCTGGGAAACTTTCTTCTTGTGAAGATAAACATTAAAATGGACCAACTGCAAAGAAGTCATTCTACTGATGCAGGAAAAAGGCTTGTGACTTAACCTTCATTTTTAATGATTTTCCTATCTTTTTTTTCACCATCTTTCACTCCAAATTAAAACTTTAATTCAGTCATATTTCTGAATTTTTCACTTAAATGACTTCCGTGAGGATCAGGTCATGCAATATAAACAGAATACTCTTATCTTATCTTATATATTACAGACACTCCTTCTGTACAGAAGATTATTGCGTCCTATGTATATCTATGGTTTGTGTTAAGTCCTGTATTCTTATTCGAGTTTAAAATGATGATAAAGTGTTGGCTTTCCTAATTTCTTCAGGCAATCCATTCCACGCCCGAATACTGAATGGGAAGAAAGAAAACTTGTATATGTTTGTTCTTGCATACAGGATAAGAAAGGTGTTTTTATCCTTATGCCTATCTGAGGGTTGTATTAAGTTATTTTTATGTTGTATGTCTAAATTGGAGTTAAATGCTTCATGTATAATTACTAATTTACTCTTGGTTCTTCTATCCTCTGTGTTTCAAGGTTTAATGATTTAACTAATGATGTTACTCTTGTGAGTTTTGAATATTCTCCATTAATGAATGTGGCAGCTCTTTTTTGAATTTGTTCTAGTTTATCAATATTTTCTTTTGTGGATGGGTCCCATACACAAGATGCATATTCTAGTATAGGTCTCACCAGGGTGAGGTAGCATATTAGTTTTATATCTTTATTACATTTGTAAAAATTTCTGTTTATTAAACATAAGGTTTTGTTTGATTTTTTAATAACTTCATTGACTTGTGGATTCCATGATAGTTTCTCATGTATTATGACTCTTTTGCATCTTTAGTTTTGATTAGTTTTTTTCCATGAATGAAATATTTTGAATTTTATTTGTTTCTTTTTTTTTTTTTTTTTTTTTTTTTTTTTTGTTACTCTTTTTGTAAAATTTTGCTATCTTGTTCTGACTTGATTGTTCTATAGATTATACAATCATCAGCAAATAACCTAACTTTTGTTCCTGTTGAGATATTGTTGGGTAAATCATTTATATAAATTAAAAATAGTAAGGGACCTAGAACAGTTCCTTGTGGAACGCCTAGTTAACCTTTATTGGTGCAGATTTAGATCCATTATTACAGTTTGCTCCCTACCCAATAGGAAGTCTTTGATCCAGTGATATAATGGACCTGAGATTCCAAAGCATTTAAGTTTTTTAAGTAAACTAAGGTGGTGAACTTTGTCAAATGCTTTTGACAAGTCTAGTAATATTGTATCTATCTGATCATTATTGTCTAAGATTTTTGATAGCTCATCTATTAAACCTATTAATTGTGTTTCACATGATCTGTTTTTTTCTAAAGCCATGTTGATGTGGGCATAGGGCATTATATTTTTCAAGGTGGTTAACTATTCTACTACATATTATGTGTTTTAGTAAATTACAGGTGATACTAGTAAGTGATACAGGTATGTAATTACCAGGGTCTGATTTATCACCTCTCTTAAATAGTGTCATTATTTTGGCTAACTTCCAATTCTGGGGCACTTAACCCTGGTTTAGAGAGGCTTGAGAAAGAACTACAAGGATTGGGGACAGTTCATTGCTTAATTATTTTAGTAACCTGGCAGGCAATTCATCTCTTAAATTAGTCTATTAGTCAAATTATAACAATGAATACATACAAGATTGATTAGTGCATTGTTTTTCTGCTCAATCAGGAAGTTATTTTTTGGCCCATATCTTGTCGCTATTTTTATTTGTGATGTTTTTGAAAAAAAAAATTGATGTTAAAATGATTATTTTCTGAATTATTCAATATTTATTATTTTATTTACTATTAGAATGGCCAATGGTGCAGAAGTAAACTTACCAGACACTTTGCTGAATGATGTATGGGAAGTCATGCATCTGGTTGCAACAATGGATTTTGCATCATCATCATGTTTGTATTTCAGTACCATTACTGTGTCATACAATTTATTGAATGTATAACTCATAATGCCATACCATAGATACAGGTTTAACTAAATGCAGTGGGCATAAACTGAAGACTTTTATGTCTCAAATCTTTATAAGTGGTTCTTCTCTCCTCTTGTTTAATTTCAGGTCCTAGAAATGACTTTCAGTTTGAATGTGATGGTGATGAAGATCTTGATTCAGAAAGGAAGAAGACTGCTGAAATACTTGTTAAAATGGGTGACTCTATGACAGTAAAATATAATAAACAATCAGGTTCGTTAATTTATTTTTCTATTCTTAACATTTATTCAAACCAATGTCGTCAAATTTGAAAAATTAAAACTAGCCAATATATCGCATTTATTTCCAATGGAAAAGTAAAATGTAGCTTTCTGGTAAAATAATCTCATGTTCTGAAAATACGTTCTCAAAGATTAGGGATAACTACTACATCTGGTGGCCAGTTCCATACAAGATTGTTTAAGCACTGGACATACCCTTCTCCCTAAACCTCTCCTCCCCTCCACCCAGATATGTTCAGCACTAGGAACAAAGTCAACATGTGCATGACAGTCTGAGGCAAGGCTGCAATGCAGGCAGTTCGAGTCCCTGATGTGGTCAAGCCTGTTGAGTTGGTAGACAAATGCATCACCCACTCTGGTCTTTGAAACGCAAATTCCATCATATTCTTCTATGCTCGGCGTGGGAATGTTGACATATACCCCTCTGACTATAGTGCTGACGGCCTTTTCCTGATACCACTTGTTCCTAAATAGGTTTGCCAAACATGTTTTTGCCAAAGATGGGATGGATTGTGTTTTGGTCACCTCAGTTTTTTTCCAAAAATTCTGCCTTTTCATTTCCTTGCACATTCTAGGGGCTTGGAATACATGCAACATTCACCTTACCACAAAGTATTTCGAGTCTGCCCACATCATCTAAAATGGTGTCAACCAGGTGGGTGTTATGTTCTTCTTTACCAAAGACCTCTTGGTTGAAAATAAACCTTTAATTTCTGTACAATTTACAGAGGAAGACATTCTTGTGCAAGAGATAACAGATTATCTTGAAGGAAAAGCTAAAGATATAGATGCTTTATTAGGTAATTTTTCTTACTCTGCATTCATTTTGTAACTCTATTATAAATATCCAAAGAAAAATTCCCAGCATCAATGCAAAATGAATATATTCAAGATTATAATAGTGCATAATGTCAGAAATTGATCTATGGTGTAAAAAATGAGCGTTAAATTATTAATAAAGTTCAGGAGGGTGCTTCGGGGTGGGTATCTATTTCTAGCAGCTATATTAAATATTAGTAGATAACATGATGGATTAGCTTTTTGACAAAAGTTATTTCCTTCTCCAAGACAACATTATCTTACAACAGGAAAACTGTATTTTCTAAGTTAATGTGTTCAATATATCTATTAAAATTAGATGTTTACCAATATGCATTTTTACCTATACCGATATTATCAATATTTGTTTTTGCCAATATGAGTGTTTGATGACTTCATTCTTAAATTAAAATTATTTCAATCGATAAAGTAGCGATTAAAATTACACAAAATGATTTAAACAATTTTTTTCGATTTATTAATAAATAATTAAATAATAATAGTTTGCTTTTTTATGTACAAACTTCATTTAAAAAAAAAAAGATTTTTAAAGTGTAAACTTTAAAAAAGCTGTTTTTATAAGGAAAATGATATAAAAAATTGTTTTTACTTAATTAACAATAACAAAATTTAAATTCATTGACATTATGTTGAACTACTTATATTTAAGTTAAAAAATGTCAATTGCCTGTTTTTGTTCCTTCCCTTGAAATTTTCAGTTTGATGACGTCATACATTTTATTTTTAGCTTCAATCAAAATTATTCAGTAATTTTTCAAAAGTTAACGATTAAATTTTAATTAATCGATAACAGCCCTAAAAATTATTGATTAATTATTCGGTAATTTTTCAAAAGTTAAAGATTAAATTTTAATTAATCGATAACAGCCCTAAAAATTATTGATTAGTCATTCGGTAATTTTTCAAAAGTTAAAGATTAAATTTAAATTAATAGATGACAGCCCTACTTTATATGTAAGGCTACTGGTTTAATTAAGAAAATCGTAAATTAAGAAACAAATCATATACAACTTCATTAGAATTAAAAGTGTATGTCAGTCTTCTGTATTTTGTGTTTATTCTTCTATGTAACTTAGCTTCGTGTTTCTTTTTGTATAATATAAATCGGAGATTTTTTAAAAGATAGCATAAGATAATATCATAATAATCGGGATAAAATAACACATTAAAATTTTTTAAATTCATAATAACAAAACCTATCTTAAATATAAGATTTATTGATTTAGATTAATATATTATTTTTACAAACTACTGAAACTCAAACAATATTAGGGGTGTACCGAGTATGACTGTTTGCAGAGTACAGAATACCGAGCAGTTGCAGCCAAGTTTTGCCGATACCGAGTACCAATACAGATGCTTGAAGTAGCATGAATTTGTTAAAATTGTGTTTCTTTTTATGAATGGCCAACACTATATTTTTAGGATTTGTAGTTTTAAAGTTATGAAATTTAAAAGTGTGGTTCAATTTGTGCCAATCCCTTAAGTATTTTCGCTCCACATTTTGTGACCTCAATTGCGCTGTTCGTGTCATGCATTTTTTCTCTCATTGTAATTATGATTTTATTTTCAGGTTCAATGCTATAAATAAAATAATTATTTCTTTATTTTGTTTTTAAAATATTCTTTATTAATAACTCATTTAACTTTGTATAAACCGTAAAATTAATCTTTAAATGAAGTTTAAAAGCTCCAGGTCATGACCTACATATGACCCATGACAAAACTGTCCTCTTTAACGATTAGTCAACCCATCACTTAAAAATTTTTGGAAGTCAAAAAGTAAAATAATAAAATAAAGTACCCGATAAATAATAAATTTCCTGACGATTACATGAAAATTTTGTTTTAAACTAAAGACTATCAGGGATGTTTAAAATGCTGATAAAGTGTGCCTACCATGGTACTAACACTTTGCCTACTTATCAAACCAAATGAAAAGCGTATTGAGCTAATGGCAATAATGGAGTCCTGACTTAGAGACAGAAAATGACGACATGAATTACTTTGTTACAAAATGGAGGTGAAAGTTCCTGAATTCATTAACCCTCAACAATGATGGAAACTTAATGAACACCGATATCCGATAATGTCTTTCCTTGCCAAGACCATTTTGTGCATACCAGTTACCTCAGTTCCATGTGAATGATTGTTCAGCTCAGCTGTTTATATTGTCAATCAAACCTGCTCATCACTTGAACCAAATAATGTCAACACAGTTGTCTTTTTGCATTTTTGGTTAAAAGATGACATTTAAAGGAGACATTCCAGTGTTATTTAGATTTTCAACAAGATTTTTTAATATGTGTCACATCTGACATCATAATTTTGACTTTTTTGCTTTAACTTTAATGAAAATTAACGATATTCAATGATTATTTTTTCAAAATTTAAAGATTAAATTTAAATTAATTGTTAACAGCCCTAATTATAATCAATAGTTAAATGGCTTTTGCACATGGCCACCTTTTATGAATGAAAAAATGAGAACAAAGCAATAGTAATAGAGTCAAAATGAGGTTGAAGGATGAGTGTTTGCCAATGACAACAAGTCTGCACACAGTACATTTAGTTATTCCATACAAAATGAAATGTTTTAGACATCTGCAATTCTGCGTGCATCTTTGCTATTAGAGCAGTCATGGAATACTCATCAGCATCATTTACTCAGTATTTCCGAGTATAAGAAAATTGCCCAATACCTAAACAATATTATAGCAAATGACACGCTGCATTGTGGCAGTACATATTAATACTAGGGTCATTTTGTTTCTTTTAATACAGGTATCGGTATCTATATATTAATTTGTCAAAATATTTATAATCTAAATGATTAAAACTATTTAAAACAAATTCTGATTTTTTTTTGGTCAAAATGGCATCTATTATGAAATATTGTTGGTGTCTATATCGTGACCTTTACATGCTACTGATTCCGATATTTCCAATATCCTGATATTGCTGCCAATATACCAGTCACTGATATATCAGTAGACCCCTAAATAAAATTTGTATATTTTTTGGTGCCCACTTTATCTTGTTAAGGGTTTGCCTGCCAGTTAAACTTGAAAAGCTCCTGAAATCTTAAGAAAGTATATTATTCGTTACACTAACCTTTTCTCGCATCTTCTCTACAAGCTAAGCCAACTGAAAAAAATCACTTTCCCATTGTTTTCATTGTTTCAAGCTGCAAAGACAATTTTCTTGTTTACCTGCATCCTGGTTTCAAAGCTTGTAGGGTTATTGTAGGGGAAATGGGATGCAATCAACAGATTGGTGGGTGTAACCAGTATAATTAGACAAAACACTGACTTTCCAATCTTTTCCAAATAATATGAATGAGAATACATTTTGAAATACCAAGAGCAGTATGAATGAATGCACCATTTATTTAGAGATCTTCATGGTTTGACATTCATTAAATAAACATCCCATTTTCCCAAAGACCAATAACACCATTCCGAATTTGTTTTAATTTTTTGAAATGGTAGGATAAGGTTCTATTTTCAAAAATTTTATTTCATCATCGTTATCATTCCTGTGACCGTTGCGGTCGTTGGGGACACATCAACAGACAACGCATTCCTCATTTGCCTGTTTTGAGCCATGGCCAATAATTCATTCAATCTCATACCTGTTGTCAAGTCAGCTTTTCCGCTGTCGACCTCTTCGCCAGCCCCTTCTACAGTGCTTTGAAGAATGATTTTCGCCATGTTATCATGTCCCAGCACATGAATAAACCTTGCCATCTGACGTCTCTTAATTGTTATAATGGTTTCTTGGTGACCCACATTAAAGTTATTTCTGTCCTAGACATATTCATTGGTTTTGTGTTCTATATAAGAGATCTGGAGAAATTTTCTAATGCATTTCAGCTGGAGGCGGTACATAACTTTTAATACCTAGGAGCCTTTATATCTAGAGATGATACCTGTGAAGCTGAAATTTGAGCTAGAATTGGGTCAGCAATGACGAAGTTTTATCAAAATACGGAATAGCAAAAACATTAGCCTTCCAGAGCTCTCATTAAAACTATTCTCTTGTATTATTGTGAGACCTGGATGCAACTGGCAACCACTGAAAGCAAGCTCCAGGCATTTGAAAACAAAAGCATGAGAAACATATGTCATAAAACTTATATTAGCATGTAACAAGTTGTACATTAGCACACTTGAAATTATAAATTTTTTAGCTTTTACAAAAATAATTAAAGACAAAGAAAAAAAATTGTAAAGTTATATAGAGTATGACAATTACATGCCAAGATACTCTAAACATTTTCTTCTTGCCTAATATACCATTGAAATTTTCCTAGGACCAGGACTTGCAAAGTTTAATCCAAGTAATGCGATTTACAAGGTAAAAACTATGATAAAATTATAGACTTTATATGTTCCAAGCTGATATTATTCCCAGGTTTAAAGTGAACACATTAAACTAAAAGTCTGATAAATTAAGTTGAAAATATCCTCAGATTGTAAAAAATATTCTGTTCTTAAATAGGTTATCTTCAATGCTTGTAGAATAGAATGTCAGTGTAGTCACCGACTAATTAAAGTTAGTGGGAAATACAAATTTTACATCTTTTTGTAAGTTTTGAACATTACTGTTATATACTTTGCACCCCAATTTTTTTTTTTCATTTAATGTCCAGTTTTGTGAGAATTGCTTGTGATTTTTTTTTTATTAATTTTTTTTTTTAAAATAAAAAGTAACTCTAGTTTTTCATAACATAATTTTTCTCAAAATATCTATTTTCAGACTCCTGTTTGGGGCAGTATCTATGGTGCTTTCAAATCAAAACTTGAGAATTTTTTGGGAATTGATGAAACTTCCCATCACATTCAAGTAGCACTGGTTTCATCTGTAACAAAGGGTGTGGCAAAAAGCTTCCAAGAATCATCTTCCTATTCTGTTAATCTAGTCACAGCTCTCTCTACATCTTACATTATTGAGAAATATGGAAATAAGATAAAAGACTTTAGAAGTTTAGTAAGTACTTTTAAAATTTATGTACAGTAACTCGACTTAAGATCCTAAAATTTGATGTGTTTTTACACCATATTCTCTGAAAATTCACAGCCACAGCTACTCTTTAAGTAACATGTGTCATTTTAATGTGATGACCCTTACAGTAAAAAATGGCTAGTTAAACTCTCTGCCTGTATTGTTTATATAATTTATATTTTATCCAATGCAGTTTGTACCCCCGACGCTGCTACTTCGTAACAAAACATGTTTGTTCAACTTTTACTAAAAATATTGTTTAACAGCAATGATGGCAAGTGTGAGATTGTCATTGTCATCTGCAACCTTCTGTCTCGAGAGATGATGGTGTATCACCACTAGACCTGTCAACGGGTACCCGGGTACCCGTTGACGAACAATTACCCGGGTAGTAAAATGGCGCCCGGGTACCCGTGAAAATGGTACTGCAATATCGTTACCACCAGTGTTAAACTGTGGCTCTTATGTGTTCAAATTTCGGCTCGAGAATATTTTTTTATCAAACTAAAATTTAACATGAAAATGCTTAAAATGAAATAAGTGTTAAAGGGAAATAAAACACGGTCTCGACAATAAACTTCAAAGTATTTTGATACACTTTTTTTTCCAGGAACATGAAACGAAAATCATTTAAAACAAAAAGGTTTTTGTTCTTTCAATTGTTCAAGTAAGGAAAATAAAAAACAACGCCGATAACTACTATTAACTAGGAAGGGCTCAAAATGACCTTCTCATTGGCTTTGAAATACGCCGCTCATCGTTGTTACCGCCAGAGCGAGCCAACCCC
>MUZC01002217.1:636135-656410 GCA_002072015.1 Radix auricularia
CCCCCCCCGCTCAAAAAAATCACCTTACCATCCCATCCCTCTGCTCACTGTTTTTACACCACTGTACTACAGTAGTATATTAATGTCATCATTTTACAATAGTTGACTCATTATATCAAAATTTGCATTTCCCCAATAAACAAAGCAGTAAAAGGCTAATGGTAGTAATAGCGGACATTTAAAAAATTACGAAAATTTTGAGGCATTTTTAACGGGTAACCCGGGTACCCGTTCAAATTTTGGACGGGTACCCGGGCAGCATTTTTCAACAATATTGACAGCCCTAATCACCACTGGTTTGGGTTGCATTGCCTCGTGTGGCTCAGCAGTCCTATCCTTGAGTAGCAGTCTTTTTCTCAGCTTTTGAACACAAGTTCTGTGCTTCCCAATGTTTTGTCCTTTCTCCAAGCTCTTCTGTCTGTAGCCTCCTCCATCCTTTGCTCCTCAACTACTATGATGCCCTCTTTGACAACTGTGTGCCACATAGATTGTTCTTCTGCTTCCCATTCACTTGTGTTTATCGTGGCTGCTTTCATGTCTCTCTGGCAGACATCTTTACATTGGAGACGTCTTCCTCTTTCCCGATGCCAGTTCTCCATATCGGAGGTTCTTGGGGATACGACCCGAGCTCATTCTTTTAACATATCTTAGGCGTCTTTCACTAAGGATTGAGAACATGCTTTGGGTATTGGCATGCATCAAGACCTCACTATTTAGCACTTTGTTCTGCCATTTAATACTAAGGATGCGATGCAGGCTTCTCAAATAGAAGCTATTAAGCCTGTTCTTATGGTATGTATAAGTGGTTCATGTCTCACTCCTGTATAGCTGTGTACTGGTGAAGCAGGCTTGATAGACACACAGTTTGGTTTTTCTCTGTTAGCTTAATGTTTTGCCAAATCTGTTTATTTAGTTTAGCCAATGTGGTTGCTGCCTTGCTAATTCTAATGTTCATTTCATCCTCGGTGAGTTGGAAACCTTGGACCCCAAGTAGGTGAAGCTGTCCACAACCTCCAAGTTTCATTGTTGATAATGATGGTGAGGAGGAGAACATGTGTCTTGGGCCATGATGTTTGTATTTTTTCAAGCTGATTTGCAGACCAAATTCTTTGCAGGCGTTGGAGAAGCTTGTCTCAAGTTTTTGCAAACCAGTTTCTGTGTGTTATCAGTGCCCATTATCCGCAAAAAGTAGCGAAATAAGACATCTGTCATGTTGGTTTTGGCTTTGAGGCGAGCAGTAATGAAAAGTCCTCCATTAGCTCTGGTGTGTAACCAGATTCCATCACTGCTCTCCTTGAATGCAAAATGAAGCATTACAGAGACGAATTTTGCGAATAGTGTTGTTGCAACCTTGTTTAACTCCGCTGCTGACTGGAAAGGCTTCTGGCATGACTCTATCGAACTGCACTGTGCCCTGCATATTTTTATGGAACTTTCTGATGATGGGGAGTAGGCCTGTCAAAGGGTACCCGGGACCCGCGTAACCGTTGCCATGTGATTACCCGGGTAGTAAAAATCTGCCCGGGTACCCGTGAAAATGTAACTTCGATACCTATATCAACGGAGGCCAAACTTTGGCTCCCATTCGGCTTT
The DNA here is from genome assembly GCA_002072015.1 of Radix auricularia. NCBI lineage: Eukaryota > Metazoa > Mollusca > Gastropoda > Lymnaeidae > Radix > Radix auricularia. Next base: position 637,729 of record MUZC01002217.1, read on the forward strand.
ATAAAAAAAAATAATATTAAAAAATTGTGTTTTGCGAAACAATTGAACAATCAAATGAAAATGTCTGTTTGAAATATATGCTGTGAAGTACATCTAATGAGAAATATCTGTCAACGGGAAATGTATTTTGATACATCTTTTTTTCTCTCAACCTGAAACAGAAATCGCAAACACAAAAAGGTTTTGGCGCTTTAAAAGAATCTTTTAAGGAAAACAAAAGTCTTCAGCCAAAAATATTGTTGTACTGCTTAGAGATCAAAGCAACTGTTTGTTAATAAAAAACATTCCTTCTTTGACACTAACGTTCCTTTGAAATACGCCGATTGATATTAGCCAATGTTGTTTATCTACCCCCTTTCCTCCCTTCACTCATATAACCATACCCTTTGCATTCGCTTGTGTTTCTTGTGTCCATTAACACATGTTGACTGATGTTAATAATGCGTACCAGGTTGTCAGTATTTAAAGTTAATAAATTAATTAGTTACTAACAGTTTCAAATGGGTAAGTCGTCGGCCGTGGAGAGGGAGTGCATAGAGATAAATGAGGCCTTGTTTGGTTGTGTTAATAAAAACATCTCTGCTCTGACATTAAAGTTACTTTGAAATACGCCGGTATTAGATTTCTGATTGCAGATGTTGTTTATTTACTCCCTCTCCTCCCTCTATTCGATTGTGTTTTGCATGTTCGTTACCACGTGTGCCTTGTTCAAAAATTTTTTTAAAAATAATACACCCAAATTTGTCTTTTTTTAAAAAGTCAATAAATTAGTTACTAACAGTCTAGGATGGGTAAGAGGCCAGCCAGCCATAAATGACATTTTGCACCTAGGGGAGGTGGCGGTCACACATTTGTGACGAAGGGGTGTGTGTGTTTTAGAGATGTGACGTCACATCAAAACGTGAAACTCAAAATTTAAAATTTTTAATTAAAGTTCGACTTACATATTTGATTTCTTACTATTTATTTTGTCATGTTTTACCTGGATTCTTTAAAAAAAGTTCTTTGTTTTTATGGGAGTATGTTGTTTAAAAAATTTTCTTTAATATATTTTTCTTCCATAGATCTTCCAGCGACTTCATTACATTTATCATTGTAAAAGTAAACAGCAACTTAAATTTTTTAATTAAAAAAAAAATACAATTATCAGATAATTGTGCTTTTAAATGATTTCTACTCTAGGTCTATGCTTTTTCCTTCATAATAAAATTTGGACTTAACTATTTTCAGGTTTCATCTCAGTGAAATTCTGTTCCAAAGCAGCAAAGAAACAAAAGTACAGTTTGATGGATACAATAGTTTTATAAATAAATTATTTTTTACAATTTGTTCAAATTGTAAATAAAATATTCAAAAGTAAGATTTCTTATAAGCAACTCCAGTTATCATTGACAAATGGATTTGGGTTCAAATGAAATGCAAAGTAATTGAAAGATTTAAGAATGCATTCTTTTTTAAATTTAATTTAAATTTCATAAAAAGTTTTCATCATTTTTCTGTATATTTGACAGTTGGAGTATTTGTATTGATATTTTACTTTGTTTTTAAGTTACTTAGGAATAATGTCAGTTAAAGGATGGTGACATTTTTTTCAATATTATTTGACAAGATTCCAAATTACTATGTAAACAATATTGCCCTATTGAAAAAAAAAAAGAATTTTTTAATATTAGATTTTTAAAAAATTTGAGCTTTTGTTTTACTTTTATACTTATTTATCATGATATTGTTTTTTACTATTGATTTATTTCATTTAAAACAAACATTTTACATTTCCTTTTTTTGTGGCACTAAAATGAAAACATGCTTCCATTTTAATCAAAAGTAATATATCCAACTTATTATTTCTTTTTGAATTTTATCACTGGTCTGTTGCTGAAATTATCTATTATTGATAAACCACATCACTGAAAAGTTGAAAGCCATGTCATAATGTTTTACTACCAATGCAATGCCAAGGAATGAAAGCCTGAATTTTCTTCACATGTTTTTATTCATTTTTTTTTCTGCTGCTTAAATATTTCTGTGTAAGAAAAGTAACAGGAAATTATAATTTGTTTCCAATAGCACCACCGAGTGAAGAATGCTAAAAGGGTAAAAATGAGTCTGTGATCTATTTATCATATTAAAAAGTTTTGAGGAATATGTTCAAGCCATGTGAAGATCAATAAAAAGTCACAAAAAATTTTTTTAACAGAACAATAAAAGGACACCAGAGCTGATTACCAGAATACAGATAACAAAAATTCTGGATTATAAAACTCAATTGTTGCCAGCTCACAGTGTACTTATTTGTCTTTCATTCCTGTTGTATTTGCCTATCACAGATTAGAGATTACAAGCCTTGTTGAATATTTTAAGTGTTGGCAAAATAGATCATTTGATGTTTTTGTATTAAATTGAATTACAAGTTTCTTTCAAAAACTTTTGTGCCATGTATCTTACATAGGAATGATGACATAATTTCTGATGGAATCATTGCTTTCCAAATTCTATCGCTCAAGTTATGCTGGAATTTTAAATAGTTCACTTTTAAATGCACATTGACTTATTTGATGTGATATTTTGTTAATAAAAGGTTTATTGTCTCAGGTCTGTTTCATAATATTAGTCAATAAGAGTTATATATTTTTATACGATTTCACCTTTTGTGCCTTAAAAATTGTATTTCATTAGTTGGGGTAAAGTAGAGATGGCTGGGCATTGTGCTAGCCAGATAACCCCCTTGTATGCAATGGCTACAGATCCTTGTTTTCCAAAGGGAACTTTAGTCACTTTACTTATTAACGATTGAGCTGTTGATGTTTTCATTATATAAATTCAAACTAATAAAAATAAAACAGATAAACTATATATTGCTGTTGATGTGTTTAACAAATAAAATTTATTACTTGACTGCATTACAATGGAGGAGTTGAACTGATGCTCAAATCATGAATCATTTCTTTAATATTTTAAAGATTCATTCTGTTGACCCAAATTTTTGTAATCTCTTATTTCTATACATGTCAAAGTACATGTAATATATTTATATATAAGGATTTTTTAAAAACTAGTTGTTAAATTTTTTTTTTGATATTTTATGCACTTAAGTAAGATTAGTCAATAAAGAAAGTTAAGATAGTTTCAAAAGTCCAGGCTTTTACTGTGTTATCTATACCTTTCTGAAATTTAAAAAAAAATTCTGTATACTAAGGGGAAAAATTCTCATATTTAATTTTTTTTTTATTTAAGTCCCATAACCGACAGTCCTAATGTTTTCATTAGAACTTACTTCGGCTTGGTAAACCTTGGTGGGTGCCCCTACTCCCTTCCAGGTCAGCGGAAGACTTTCTTAGTGTTAGTCATCAATCATTTTTATTATGGCTTTGCGTGGGCTTGATCCCATGCCCCTCAGCTTGTGAGGCGAGTGCACTATTGAGTTCACTATCTTTTATGGATTGGAATGAGTGTGACATTCTGGTTAGAGAAAATACAATTACTACTTCAGATCTCAGAGCAGAAGCATCACTAGGGTGTCACTGAGTGTCACCACCTGGCAACCAATCTTCCCTCTAAGGTTTGTTGGTCCATGTGTAAAGTTGCACACCGTTCATTTCATGTGCAATATTTTACTAAATTAGCTGCACCCCATTCTAAACTACTTGCTGCATTGTTAATTTATCTGAGTTGCAACACAGCTTAAAGGGGAACATTGCTCATGACTTAACCAATAGAACTCCTCTGAGTCTTCCAGTGCCAAATAACGGGAATATACAGAATTTTACATTTTGGTGTCACCACTTGTGATGGTGTTATCCGGTGAGGTCCACACCCCTCCACCACCTAGTGACACCACTGCTTAGTGTAACTTACTAATTAATTTTGTAAGGTGACCCTAAAATAGCACACAACAAAAGAGCGCAGATAAAGATTGGAGGGATTGTTCTAATAGTAATAGATGCTTCAAGATGGACTACCAAAGAGGTATAGCCCCTTTTGTTTGCACCCATTAGTCATTGCTCTTTCATCATGCTCTCTTTAATGACATATGAGAACTATTTAAGGAAGGAAAATGTTACCAACATATGTCAGACAAGATTTGAATTTACAAAAATATTTTATTAATAAATAAACTTTTAAGTTTTACTTGATTCCTGCCTGTCATACATTTATTAATTTTTGTTTAAAATTTCTTCCAACTTTTGAACGTGTCCAAAATTTAAGTGTAACTTTGCTTACTTTTGTAACTTTCAAAATTAAAGTAAATCATTATTAATTAAAGAATTATATAAGCCATAAAAATAAAAGGTATAACGTGGCATATCGGCATATTGTCTGAAAAATAATTTGAGTAAATTCTCACTATCTTTCCTTCTTTTAACAAAATTAAATAAAGGATTCACTTGCTTACCTTTACTGCTGCAAGAATGGGGATTTTTCATTAATTGTGGACTAAATAAACTAAATACTATACTTGAATATAACAGATAACTTTGGTAAAAATAATTTCATGTTAAAGGATATTACTATTACAAAAAAAGTAACTATACTCAAGAAAATTAGTTTCTTAGAGCAGTGCTCCTCAAATTTTTTAGTATCGTTGACCGGCATGAATTTTTCCATCGCATCAGTATCTATTTTCACTGTACTGACGTGGTAGCGGAATGTTATTTATTTTATTTTTAAAATTTTATTTGCTTATTAATGAAAAAAATTACTTATTCTATAAGTATAAGGTTAGTATTAATGGTTGCAAATAAGGAATTTTAATTATATTTGCCTGTCATTTCTAGATTACTTCTGCAGACCACCACTTTGAGAAGCACTGCCTTAGACACTTAGAGTACATTTTTAAAAAACAAAATATCAATTGTGGTGGAGGGATTAGTTAGGTGGGGTTAGTCTTACTGACTTACAACATATGGTGGCATGTCAAAGCCCAGTTGGCTTTATTTCATTTTATTACAGGTGAAAAATATTTGTAGGCTCTTTTTTTATACATAAAATTGTACATAGTTCAGTAAAAAAAAAAATTTATTTGGTGTCAAACCTCCCTGATGATGTCACCCCCCAACTGTAACGCTACTGTCTTAGAGTGGTTGTATTTATTGTATATATACAGCATATAACAGCTGTTTCAGTAACAGCACATGTAATATGACAGATCTTTGTCTAGCATCAAGGGGTAAAATCAAACTTTTACACCAGTTGTTGTCTTTAGTATGTGTACAGCAAAAATACTCACTCTTTAAAATAGACTGAACATAGAAAAAAAATATTTGAAGAAAGAAAACTATCATAACAAAATTGTGTATCTTTGAATCACCTTCGTTTTGAAAAAAATGCCTTTGAATACATAAACATGATTTTTTTAAAAATCATAATAGATTGAAGATTTCTTCAGTTTTTCCATTATACACATGACCACATTGCCAAGGTACATAAGCTATGTACTTGTTCCATGTTTTCAAAGTTTTAGTATTTTAGTTCTATCTTTTAAATGGTTTATTTATAATTTATATGTTGTTTTTTTTAAGTATTCTAGTTCCATCTTTTAAATGATTTATTTTTAACATATGTTTTTTTTTAATTGTTTCTAAAACTATTTTTTAGCCTTGCTCAACACTGTCATTTTTCTCTTGCATGTCATTTTGTCTGTTGGATAGTATGGCTATGTCATCAATTCCAAGACTTCTCATTTTTTTGTTAGTGTCAGTGTATTCCTTTCTTTGAAAATGCATAGGTCTTTTTGTGACTAAATCTGGCATCAATAGGAACAAGAGAGGTCAAAGAAGACATCCTTGCTTCACTTCAATTTTGATATTAAATTCATCTGAAAAAAGGCGTTATTAACCCCATAGCAGGTCAAGTTGTCAGAAAGGTTTTTGATGTTCATTATTTTTGCTGAATTCCCCAATATGGCTCTTTACTGCCCAGAATGATTCGCTTTCAATTTTGTCAAAGGCCTTTTCAAAGTCTACAAATATGATACAAACACAATACACATAGATGACATTCCAATCTACACATTGTTCTATAATTCTGAGTGTTGCCCCATCTGGTCAGCACATGATAACGATAGTCCTCTTGTAAACCCTGCCTATTTTCCCCCCTTTTCATATGATTCTTCTGAAAATCTTTTGATGCAGAAGTAATTAATTCCTCGCCATTTCTCACATGGTGTTTTTATTAATAGTCCATTTCTTAGGAAGGACTTCTGTTGATCAAGCAAGCTTATTGTTGGCAGATTTCAGAGTTAAAGATATGTGGGTTCAAATGATTTAGACTGCTTAACTAAATACATAATCTTGAAGCTTGAGATTACTCTCATAAACTTAAAGCTTTGGCCAACACCTGGGCAACCAGCTCCATCTGATGAGTAGTGCCATTCAACGTCTGAGCATAAAATTTACTCGCCAACCTAACCTCCCCTGCTATGTCTAGCATGAAGTCAACAGGTGCACCACAATGCCGTCAGTTTGGTGGAGTCCCTGTTGTGGTCTAACCTGTTAAAATATGAGTTGGTTGAGCGGTTGCAACTCAATTTCCACCATTGGTCTACTTGACTTGGCCTTTATTAAATGTTTTTTAAAAATTAAAAATGAAGAAGAATCTTTTAAACCTTAGCTAATGTAACCAAATAAGAACTAAACACAAAATATACACTCGACAAAAGTAAAAAATTAATTCTTTATTAAATCCAGTCAAAATTTGACAACAGGACAACTTTTTATGTTACATTCTTAATATTAATTAAAAGATATAAATAGTTTCAACATGAATGCAATAATTTTGTGCTTATACTGTACAACTTACAAGTAAAAAAAAAAAATGTAACAGCCAACGTCAATATTTTCAGTATTACTATAGCAAGTTACTTCTGTTTTAATATATGAATGTGTTTTAAAGCAGGTCCATGAAATGCCAATAATTTGTAATTTGCTAAATATTAAATATTCAACAAAAAGTAAATGCAATTGTTGACAAAATATAAATACTGCATTTTGTTTTTAAAAAGTTGTGTTGTTGCTAACAAAAATTCGGAATGGTCTTCTCACTAGAGAACACAAAAAAGTGTTTATGATTATCAAAGAAAAATATTGAATCGCAGAAATAAAAATGCAGTGCAAGTAATTTTATGCAACTTGAAATAAACATAGTTATTTACAATATCTTTATACAAAATATACATGTGAACCATATTTATAAAATGTATTCCTCTGGAAGCCAAAAGCACTTTACACACATTGGCAAATTTAAAGTCCAGCTACTCAAAATTTTCCCTGAAAAATGGGGTTGCTTTAACTAAAAATTAAAATTTTTTAAAAGCACGGATACATTTTTAAAAAAAAAAAAGGCTAATTTTGAAATTACCTCACATTCTCTCTCCCAATGTTAAATATCATTTGATACAAACTCTTAAAAAATAAATTTATGCAAAGCACAAATATTAATAATATTTTAAGTTATGACTTTTTACAAAATGCTGCCATCAAGGTCATTTCTTTTTATTAACTAAAAACTTAAATGTACTAATTTATATGACATTGCCATGTTGTATTTGTGATTTTAGGTTCAAATATTATGTATAAGAACTTTTGAACCAATGTAGTTTATAACTAATGAGTTTTCCATACATAGAAACTCTCTGATATCATTTATTAGCCTTTTATAAAATTTCTGTGATTAATATTTTATGTAAACAGTCACAGTTATGGGCCATTGTATCAGTTCAAAATAATGGCTAAAATATTTACTTATTTTGAAAATTCTATAATTTTAAAATTAACTAGAGTTTACCAAGTGCAAAATATTAACAGCAATTAAAACATGCTGCTTTGTTAAAAAGCAATCTCAAAATGTTTCCATGACAAAACGACTAGTTTTTTTTTCACCTTGTTGTTTTGTCACTTGTCTTGTCTGGTTACTTCTCAAAATGCATGGTATTTCACCAAGCACAAAACTGAACTCATTTTCTGGAAGCTTGAGATTACTCTCTTAAAGCTTTGGCAAACCGGTGGGCCACCTGCTCCATCTGCTGGGCAGTGCCATACAACATTGAGAGTAGGATTCATTCTTCGCATTAACCTTCCCGGCTATGTCTAGCACAGGGCACAAATTCTAGTCTGGTCTAACCTCTTAAAGTATGAGATGGTTGGGCAAAGCACTAAATAACTCCTACTGCATTAATAATAAACTCAATATCTTGTCACAACAGTTTGGCTATAGAAATAACACCTGTTATTATGTTTAGTTAAGGGATAGAAAAACTAATATTTTCAGTTCAAATTTATGCCACAATTTTAGAGTTGAATATGCACAATTTCTCAGCAGATGTGTGAAAAAGGAACATAAAATATTACCAAAATACTTTAAATAAATGATTTAAACCAAACACAAACATGTGCTAACATGAATTCCAATTAAAATCCTGGGATAGCCCTTTTATAAGTCATCCTGAAATAATAATTCTTGTATATGAAACTAATTAGCCTGGCATATGTATTCACAGCACAATGTGCATTTAAAAGATTTTTAATCACTCCATTTTTTGGACACATCTAACAAATGCAACATTTTAAAAAAATTAAATAATCATTACAATTTTAATCCAGCTATGTACTTAAAAAAATATGTATATAAATTTATAAGAATTCTGTTTGGAAAATCATTTGCAAACAGCCCTGACTAAATTGTTTCAACTAAACCCAGGAGGAACAAAACATTAAGTATCAATGACTCAGACAAATTTCTTAAAAAGAAAATGATCACATTCTCTAACAGGGCTGAACATAGGTATGAAGCTTAGCTTACATTTTGTAATTCATTAAAAGTTAAGTTAAGCTGAACACTGTATATTTTTTACATTTTGTTTGAATAACAAACAAATAACCACCATTTGCAGAGGCATTTATAAAATAAAAAGGAGATTGAGATTTATTAAAGATTAAAAATACTTAAGGAAATAGGATCAAGCCTCAAGTGATTGTCATGAATAGGCATCATCTACTTTCATCACAGCCTGTGAGCCGAAGTCAAGCTGGAGCTTGTCAGAGCTCATCACAATACTGTTTTGGCGACTTAATTCCAACATACCACCCAGAATATCTGTAGAAGAAAAAAAATGTTGAAAAAGAAAATCACAATATTCAAACTCTATGCTATTTTTAAAAATAACAAGACGTTTCCGTCTTCACACTATTCTCTAGAAAGTCACCTCATACTTCAATTGAAAATTTGACAGTGAGATAATGTGTTGTTTTTAATGTGGAGAAAATATGAATGAACAAGTCTCTTGCTTTTTTTTAGAAACAGAAGCACAATTCTGAAATTATTTATTGTGGGCTATGGCAGCATAACCAAGTATCAGCGGTGAGTTCATCTCAGTTGGACATGATGTTATATATTTATTAACAATCTATTTATGCCATACAGTTCTGAATGATCTTGGATTTAATCCTCCAGGGAAATAAACTAAGCCTTCAACACGTTGATGCTGGACTTCTGTAAAACTCCCTTATTTCAATATCTTCACAACAAACATCTGTAGTATCAACAAAACAGCTTTAAAAATTGATCTATATTCTTTTTTTAAGTATCACATTGTATAAGGTGACCATGCATGCTGATTACCACTTGTTTTTTTAAAGGACTTTTGTCCTAAAAAGTAGCAAAGGGAACAACATTTTTAGAATACATTTTTCTTCAATTAAAAAAAAGATGAAGCATATAATTCCTTAATTCCTATACCTAAATTTCAAAAAACATATGACAAATCCAATTGGCACTACATCACAATTGTTTTTTTTTAAAAAGAAAATTAATCAACAGAATGATTTTCAGTGTTGAAAATTGAATAAATATAATATGTATCATTGAGTCTCATTTACTTTTAGCCACATAGAATGGCAACAACTAAATTAACTTTCTAAATTTAAGTTATATTCTATGCCAGGAGAGTGCTCTTTATATTAAACATAATTTTTACTTTTGGTTTAAAATATTAAAAATGTCCTTAAATTACATTTGCCATACATGGTCACCTTAACTTTGTGGGGAAAATGTATGTTTCAAAGAACAGTATTAATGTAGAGAAAAGAGGCTCAGAATATTCAAATCAAAAATAAATTTGTCATAATAACCTCTAAATTTGAAATATAACATGTGTACCATGTGCATTAAAAATTATCACAAGTGTGTTAGAAATTTTATTATTTACGAAATTATGATGTGATACTTTCAGTCAGCTTCAACTCATTACATCAATTTGTGAGATTTTATGTTTTTTAAAAAAATTTATGTCATAATTTCATATTACATTAAATCCAAATAATGTTTCTAAACAATTTATGAGCTATTATGTTGTTTTTTTAATTTATGTCATAATTTCATATTACATTAAATCCAGATAATGTTAAGATGAAAGATTTTTTGTAAAATATTTCTAAAAAATAGTTAAAAGTTAAATATTTCTCCTATCTCAATTTATTTAATCATCCATTCCATGCTCACGTTTTCTGAGAACAGGCAGTGCTAAGTATTTCATCTGCCATTCCTGAGCCTTTGATGTCAGAGTACTTAAGGTTGTTGCTGATCCCACAACTTCTTTGAAACTCTCAAACAGCTTTGAGGTTATCGAAGCAAACTGATTTTTGGTTAAGGTGTTTTCTAATCTTAAAGGTATACTTTTGTTAATGTTAACAAAATAAAAAATCCAATGACTAACAAAGAAATATTTTAAAATAAAATTGAAGGCAGACATGTAAAACAGCCACACTAAAGCTTAATATTTCGCAAAGGATACAATAAAAAATTTTGTGGATCTTTGGCTACATTCAGTTCGCCAAATCTGGTAAAGATCATCCAAAGAAGTTGCAACATTTGGTTCCTCCTTTAAACCTGCCGCAGGAAGATTTTCTTGGAAAGAACTGGAAGAAAAATAAAATAAGCATGCTTTATTCTCAATTATTGGTGAGGAAAAAAAGGAAAAGAAAAGAAGAGGCAGAAATTGACAGAGTATAGAACAGTCCATCCAGATTTCATTTTTTTAAAAACTGAACTAAGGGCCAAAAAGATTAGATAAATTTCGGCATTACTTGTACGTTGTACAAGGTGTTGAATAACCAAAATTTAAATAACAGGATGGGAGAAAATAATCCATCCTTTTTAACAAATTCCAGAGATAAATATCAATTAATTGCAAACACAAGAAACATAAAAATGAGCTCTGGATTGACCTGGGAAGCCCTACTCAGGAAAAAAAAATGATAATAAAGAACTTTATTTATATATGTTTTTAATTTAATTTTTTTTAAACATATCTGTAAGTTTACCTGCAACTATCAGAGAAAATAGTACAATTATTAGTTAGTTAATTTCTTGAATAATAAAAGAGAAGCATGATGTAAAATTTATTTTCATTACTACAACAATGACAACTAAATAATTGTGCTTGTTATGAATGTTAAATTTAATATTGGTAAATAGCAAATTTTAAGATCTGCATTTCCCCGAATTAGCCTGTAATAAAGAAAACTGGTAGTTATTAGAGCACGAAACTGCAGACTGCCATTATTTAATTTTCCAGACATATTTCACTGCAAATATGCACTAACTTTTTTTCTGTAAGCAAAACAAATTTATTATTTTTAAAGTCAATAAAATTCAGGATCCAACATTAACCAATAAAATGCTGTTTTAAAAAAACTAGTCAGGAAATTCAGATTTTGGCAATTCTGCAGTATTGGTTATGGAAAGCCGATTACAATGGACAGAAGACAAACATACAAACTAAGCTTCTATTCTTTTTATAATTAAAGAATTAAACATATCTTTTTCACTTATATTTGATCTTGAGGTGTGATATAAAATGTAAACCAAAGTTTGACCATCATACAGTGTAGCGCTATGTTGTGAACAACTAGGCACACGCATAGTTACCCAAAAGCTACCAGAATATAAAAGTCAATCTAATCATCTTCTGCCTTAAACGAGTTAGCTTTGGTTAGGTGGTCCAGGCAGAGACTAGTTGGTAGACGGGCTGAGAAAGCACTCAGTTGAGTGGATGGTTGGAGAGGGTGTCTTTCGGTGCCTGGCCCGCTCAACACCAAAACTTACTGAATTTCTGTGCTCAGACATTCAATCTCCCGTCGAAGTTCTGCAGCTTTGTTCCCTCGCTCTGTGTAACCGTCTTTCAGATGGTGAACGTATTCAGCCGCTAAAAGAGGGAGACTGGTCAGAATAAGGGTCAAGTGCCCCTCTAATACGGGCACAGCTAACCATATAAACTAACAATATGGACCACGAGAATAGCATCAAAGAACTATTATCACCTTACATTCCAAACACACATCAAATGCACCACTAACAGAACACTAAAACTTTCCATAGAAAAAAGAATTTAACTAAAACTTTCCACACTTAAACTCACAATTTAAGGAAAGAATTATAAGTGCATAAGCAGCTGTGTTACATTTGGCTTTTTTTTTTTTTTCTGTTGAAAATAACTTTCTTTTGTTAAATTTATGTGATGGAAATGGAAGAAATGATCTTAGAAAGCAAAATGAAGCACAGTGCTTTATTCTTACCTCAAGCCTGAAACAAATATAAACCATAAATGATAACGGCATAAAAAATACATTCTAAAAACCACAAAAGAAAATGTTTAAATTCTCACCTTTTGATAATATTGCCGATTCACTAAGCTTGCCCTTATCTCGTAAAGAAGGAACATACACTTTGATGTCATCTAAACATGTCTGAAATAGAAATCAGAATAAGGGGATAAAACATTCTTTAAGGTTCTGAAATAATTTTTTACCAAAAGAAATTAAATTCTGTGTAATTCGTACCTTGATTTTGTCCCTACGTTTTATTTCAGCTCTTTTATGGGAGGGTCTCTTGTGTCTTGGCACAGGGTTGTTTCCTCTTGTTGTTGGTTGTGTTTCACTGCTAACTGTACCAGAAACACTGCTTGTGCTCATACTACCACTGCTCTCACTCCAAGTTGGTGATGTAGCCCTAGAGGTATTCTGTGGTGTGACACCACCCGAATGTGGTGGTGTATTATTACCAGAGCTCTCTGGATAGTAGCCTTGGCTTGGATCAATATTAAATATTGTCTGAACATGGTTATCACCATGGAAAGATACATTTAAATCCCTGGGCCTTTGGATGTCTTCGAAGAAGAAAGATGTGAGGTCACATGATGTCAGGGTAGACAAATGTGACCCCTCCGTTTCAACTTGCATTGGGGCATCCGGAGGCAGTGGAAATTCACTGAAGCTTTGGAAAAATTGATCAATTTCACTGGATGAAATGCTTAAGTCACCCAGGTCGCAACTAAGGGAGGGTAACTGAAAATAAATAAAGTTGAGAACAACACTGAAATATTAATAAATGCATTACTTATTTTTCACAACGTTGGACCTAAGAAAATGAAGATCCTTATAAAAATTGTTATTAGTAAATAAAAATCTATTAAAGTCTTACAACAGATTTGTAAATTTATAATACAGTTCTTTAAAATAAATGAAGTTTAATAATATCAATGTTGCTTTAATACTTTTTTAGTACCTATTTGGTTTCAAAATGACAAAATTATTTTAAATCAAATCAAAGTTTATGATATAATCCAAAATTCTAACAGCCATGGACAACTATTTAATTAATTTAACTTAATTCAGGGCTCAATAATAACCAGCTAAAACATTTACTTCCAGACTGAATAAAGTTTAATTCTCAAATAAATTAAAATCCTACATAAAAATAGAAGTCACTAGCTGGTACACTATACATCATACTGCTTGTCACTGAATGATGCATGGGTAGAACAAGTGTGATGCCTTCTGAAGCTTAAGATTAATGTAAGCATTGATTCTCACAGCTGATGTAAAATAATTAAACTGGTCCAGACCAGATGAATCCTGCTGAAGGCAGCCGCCTGCGAAACACAAAATGCGTAGGAAATTTCCTTGAATTGGCACACATCCCCCTTAGCCTGACCTAAATGTCTTGTCAAAATTACATCGCAGTAAAATGAAAGTCCTTGTTATTACTCATTGGTGATCATGCTTCACTGATGTCATGACCCATGGCAATGGAAAATATCACGAGTACCAAAAATTTCCTGTTTCTTGGACTCACTTGTCTCATGAACCACTAATGACCTATATTTCTGCTCTTTCTAAAGATCTCGACATGAAAGGTTTTCATATCCAAAAAATAGAATAGGATGGAATAAAGATGTAAATTGTCCAGTATTTGATTACATTATTTTCAACTCAAAATCACAGATACTTTCATAAATCTATATAAGCTAAACTCCAAAGGGTTAACAGCTAAGGCTTGGTGACAGCATAATTGTTAATGTAAAAGGGGTGAATAAAATGAAGCATGTAAAAATTTAAAACAATGTTAACGAAATATTTCCATGGATTACTGAAAAATTGTGGATTGTTCATCAGGATGCAAATTCAAGTTAATAAAAACATCAATTGTCAACTTATTTGGAGTGCTTTATTGTATTATTCTACTGGATTAGTACTTGTATATATTTTAGGTGACAGATTGTTAACTTTCATAACAATATTTTAAGTATCCTGAAAACAATTTTAACTGTGTGAAAAGAAAAAAAACTGCCAAAATTATCTGCATTTCTTACACAAAAAAGGTAACTATGGTAGTAATAAACAAACACACTTTTTAACCAATGATTAATAAAAACAAAGTTGTATAATTTTAAAAAAATAATAATGATTGTATCTCCTGTTTTTTCCCAGTAAGTGTCAATAAATTATTGAATAAATTCAAAACTATCATATAATATTTTATCATAATATTTTGATTTTAAATATATAATTAAAGCATACATTTTAGATCATAAGTTAAATGAATATATTGTTGCATACTACTTTTTAAAAAAATGTTTGTTTAATGCTAGTATATCAAATTACATAGGTATAAATTTAACATTACAGGTTGGGTAAGAAATTAAATATATTAATATTTGTACATATACATTTTCTATTTAATTATACTTGATGGTGAAAGTAAAAGCAAAGGATTTCTTATATGCATATTACAATACATATTCAGGTCCAATATTGATGAAACTGTCTGAAGTGCAATGTTTGGATTGGACATTTTTAGGGCATTCTGTATGCAAGCTACATTTAAGATAAAACACCATTAAACTCAGCGTGAAAAAATGAGTAAATAAGGAAAATTTCAGCCTAATACCTCTTTTAGTTTTTGAAATATTCACATTCAAATATCATGAAAATGTGAAAGTCACGCGAACTTGCCACTGCCCTAAAAACTTTAATAAATCATATCTCAGAATGTTTTTGACCAAATGGCCTGAAATTTTCAGCAATTACTGAACTTTGAATGTACTACAAGCCCTGCTGAAAATTTCAGGAAGATTTGAGATGGTGTGGTGAACACCACTGGTTGAGTTGACATGGAATGACCCTTGTAATAGTATAGGTATTATGGAGTATAGGAACAACCCATTAATACTAATACCAGAAATTTCGGTAATTACAAAACTGTGTGTGTAGACTTATTACTTAATATTAGCAGACTCAGACAGGTCAGGAGTCGTTGACAAATAACTATCATGGTTCTGGTTACGGAGACCAGAGCCTATATACTATAAATATTTAATATAATATAAAATTAATTAATAATATAAACTACTTAACTACGTTCAAATTTCAAATAAAACTTAATAAATAAATAATAATAAATATATGAATATGAGTATAATTTATAATATTAATATGATAATGACAACAATGAGTCCATAATCATAAGAATCTTAGTTAGCCCTTTGCCGCAAAGGGCCTACTAAGAGTCTTATGACATGATTATGGACATTTTTCCTATAGCCTATAGTTTATAGACACTATTCACTATAGTTATAGTCTATAGTTATAGTTTATAGTTATACTTATACCAAGTTATTATTTATAGCTAACACTAACATTAAAAAATTTTTTAAACTTAAAATGGCAATGGCAATAATCAATAATATTTTTTACAAAATAAAAGTGTACACCAACACTAAGTTAAAGTAACTTATTAATTTAACTTACTATATAATATATACTAAATACTATAACTACTACAACTATATAATATATACTGTATAAACTGTATACTATAGTAGACTATACTATTACTATAATTATAATTCAGACTATAACTGTAATATACTAATTTGTCTAATTTAACTAATTAAACTGATTATTTAGTATTTAGTTTAGAAAATGAAAATCTATTATTACTATTAAATTATTAGTATTAATTAGCATTAATAACTTTAACTGTTTAGGCTTAGGTAATCCTACATTTAGATTGCAACAATAAAGTTGGTCCTTTAAACAATTTAGCATAGTAAAGAAATAGATCTGCTAAAATCAACAAGACTATTTTAGAAGGGGCTTTAGAGCCTGTTGACTGTTACACTGTTACCATTCTGGGAAGAGAATAAGATTTTTAAGTTAAGTCCCTTTGTAGAGCTCTTTAACACGATATGAACACAGTAGTGCAGAGGAAGCTTTTATTAATAGTGGGAGGAAGTGCGAATGTTGTCAGCCATTTTGTTGCTACTGTAGCTACATTGTTGGTTCCTTTCTTTCTTTTTTTTAAAAATCAAGTTGGCGAATTTGGCATCGCGCAGCCGCGTGATCATTTACTTTTCTCTGATTGGCTCGAGATCTAGACTGCTGATTGGCTGATGCCTATAGGCGTGAGGGGGCAGAGTCTATATAAATGTGAATCGACCACTAGTCGGGTTTCGCCGTCCTTACTTGTAGACCATGATACATAACAATTCTGAATTTTTTTTCTCACATAACAGAAGCCTTTTCCTAACAAAAACTGTTGTAGTTTTGTATCCATTACTATCAAATACTGAGGTATCGGATAAAATGGACTGCACCACGCACTAGTAATAATGATTGATGCGTTAAAGTTTACTCTCCGTGCCATAATTGAATTATTGCTACTTACTTAACCGCAGATGAAATTATAAATTTCATTCTTCGCTCGCATTTTAAGTCCTTGCCTTGAATGTAAACAAGATTATACAACGATGGAAACTGTTTCATACCTCATCTCCAAAATTTGTCACCGGGTATTCGGCATTTGATGAATCGAGCTGGGGGTCCTGGGATTCAGCACCCACAGCAATCATACCTTCTCGATAAGATTGGTACGTGGACTAGGAGAATATTCCTATTAAACAGTCCGCCATGAACTACAAAAATTTTAGCGTGTCTTTGGCTTTTATACGCCCCCACAATGCATTGCGCGGATCAATGGTATGAGCTGAATTTGTTGAATAATTCAGTGCATCAATAAACTTTATTTTTGTTTGTAGTACACTGAACTGCAGTTAGTTTGATTGCTATAGTCTAATTTTTAGAGTTAAAATTAAATATGGTATGTTCGTAACTACTATTCATAGAATGCAGTAGAGGTGAATTTAAAACTCGTTCTCGATTGGCCTAAACAGGGAAACTCTTGGCCTAATTTTCTAATTTTAGTTTTAAGCCCAATCTTTTAAAGTAAAGTTAAAAACACAAATATAGGGAGATGACGGTATCGACATAAATAATTGTTGACAATAATTTTCAATAAAGTTAAAGTAAATAGATCTACATAAATTTGAACATTTATTTAAAATTCTGTCTCTTATTTAACAGCTTTCACATATTTAGATAGATATAATAGTATAATTGAAAAATTGTTTACTATTTACTGTTAGTCTATGTCTATGAATGACTGCGTACACCAAACTAACAAAACAAAAGAGTGAGAGTGTGACGCTCTGACGGTCAAGGTCCAAAGTCTATTTGAAACTATTTCATATAAAATTGTTTCATTCGCTCAGCCCCGACGCTGCAGGGTCATAAAACTGAACCAACCACAAATGCAAAATGATCTTTTTTTGTGTGTAAAAACATGGCATTCCATTTTAAAACGACGTAGTTTGCAGATGTTTTACGCAACGTTGCCAAAATTAAATATAAAAAAGAAGAATTTTAAAAAATAATAAATACTTTTTTTTTTGGTGCTCGGATAAAAAAACAAGTAGTCCACCGTCTTTTCTAAAAATAATAAAGTTGCTATTGCTGAGTGAAAGTGAAAGTATTATTCAGGAAATATCGTTATATCAGTTAATATTTAATTTCAAAATTCTTATTTCTAGGTTAATCAATGAAAAATTTAATAAAGATTGCATAATAATGACATAAATAATTAATTCATTAATAGATCTTAGATGTGGTGATTAGGACGAGAACATATTTGAAATACATATATTATTTAAATTTAAGAAATTACTTCTGCAGTCTCCATTTAAAATTTCAGTCACTATTAGGACTAAAATTAAAATCATGTAGATTATTGATTAGGGGGTTTCCTTCTTTTTTAAAAAACATTTTGCGATAGCAATTTTTGTGTCAAGAGTCGTGTTTTAGACTTAGTAGGTTGAGCAAGTTGCCGTTTTTACTTGTGGAAATTTTTAAAAAAGCGTGTGCATACACATATTAGGTCTGCGGAAATAGACGATTAATATGTTGATTTATAGTGTAACAATTTTTGCTAATTTTTTTAAAGACGATTAATTGCCTCATCATTTTATTATTATTGGAAATGTGTGTGTGTGTATATATGTATATATATATAT
>MUZC01002218.1:0-12855 GCA_002072015.1 Radix auricularia
GGGGGGGTGACTTGTATGTACAGAAAAAAGCCTGGCCAATAATGCCTTTTTCGGATAAAGAGGAGCATTGAGCCTCTAATTCTACCAATTGTTAAACCAAATTATCGTTCAAAAAATTAAGATTAATCATTTAATTAATTGTTTAATTACCTAGCCTTAGAAGAGCCATAATGAGTTTAACATGAGTGTTAGTTCTTTAAAAAAAACTACAACCCAACAGTAATCTTTTGACATACATTCACAAACCATAACTATTAAATAAAAAATAATTACTGATTTAAAATGAGCACCAGCAGATTCAAATGACATAAAATAATTGCAATATTTGTAATATCAACAGGCTTTCTACATCAAACAAAATTTATTTTTTTGAAAATCTTATTTAAAAATGCATATAATTAGAATGGAAAGTTGAAGTAATAAAATAACTTTTTAGAATGAAAAAGAATAATAATAATACAGAAATCACAATAATAAAAAAAAAGGGAACATACCAAAAGAGTTAAAACTTTTATAAAAATCCATCACAATTTTATTTCTCCTACCATGATTAAGTAAATGACTTTTAAAACAATGATAAAATGCATGGAAGATTTGTTCCAGCTAAATATTTTTTTAACAAACTTGAATGTTAAGAATTGCCATATTTTTCTGTACTTTGGTATTATGTTTTCTAACTATTAACATCTACTTGACTCTAAAAACTAAAAATAAAATTTTATATCACTCTATACTAGAATATGCATCTTCTGTATGGGACCATCCACCAAAGAAAACATTTATGAACTAGAACAAATTTAAAAAAAAAGAGCTGCCAGATTCATTACTGGAGAATATACAAGAGTAACACCATTAATTAAATCATTAAACCTTGAAACACTAGAGGATAGAAGAACCAAGAGTATATTAATTGCTATATATGAAGCGATTAATTCTAATTTAGAAATACAACACAGATAAAACTTAATACAACCCTCAGATAGACATAAAGCTAAAAACACCTTTCTTATTCCATATGCAAGAACAAACAAATACAAGTTTTCTATCTTACCATCCGGAATTCGAGCATGGAATGGGTTACCTGAGGAAACCAGGGAAGCCAATACTTTATCATCTTTTAAAACACTAATAAGAGTGCAGGCCTTACACAAACCAAAGATAAACTTAGGACGCAATAATCTTCAATATAGAAGGAGCGTCTGCAACAGATAAGAAGCAGATTTGTGTCCAAAATTTTTTTTACATAATAGGCTACTGCTATGATTGTGGGGCCCACAAAGAGGTTATACCACCCCCCCTCTCTGCCCAAACCCCTACAAATTCCTAACTGCACCACTGTTCACATCCATACAAATCCTCAAGTCCTCTTTAAGTAGTTGCAGTTGTATCAAAATGAAAGCCTAACTTAACTCTTGCGTATTATAAAGAAAAATTTAACTTTTACAAATTATTTAATATTTATAATAACATTATGCAAACATTTTTTATGTAAATATTAGCTAAAACCCCATCTTGGCAAATATTTAATAATTAAAAACTGTTATCCAGCCTATTTCAATTCTTGTCAGTAATGTCAGTTTTGACTTTTCTTTTTTGTCATTTTGTCTTAAAATTAGCTTTCAGTTTTTTTTTTATACATTAAGCCTATACAAATCTAGGCTATTCTTAGGTGAACTCAACTAAAATGAATGACAATCAATTTTTCCAAAATTTGGTGACCTGATTTCACGTACCTTAAACTTAAACAAATAAATTAGAAGAACACAATCTAAATTAAGATTCACAATCATTGTCTATTTACTGTGATTGCTAACACTTGAATTTTGTAGGTCATTGGATAGTGTAACATAATGCAACTTGAAATGACATAACACTGGGTGTGATCGGGGTGGGTGGGTTGTGATCTAAACACAAAGCCAGTGAAAACCTGGAATTAGTTTTCCAAATCTCAAAGCAGTTTGATACACACATTCTGGCAAACTTATTTAGTCTTGTGGGGCAGGTATCTAAAGCTCTGAATCTTTGGAACATCCCCATCATACTCATCATCTTCTGAGGTACTGCTACCTGGAATGTTCTTAGAAAAGTTTGCAATCACAGCTTTCCCAGTTTCCTTGGCAGCACTCTTTGCAATGGCCTTCACACCCAGGTCTTTGATATTTCTGGTAGCCATAGCAACATTTTCAGCCGCATACAATGTGTTCTCAGTAACACTTGCTGCTTGCTCCCCAAACCTAAAGGAAATGAAAGTAATAAAATCATAAATTAATGTATTAACCAGCAACTCAACAAAAAAGCATAATTCTAAAAGGTCATTTGAAAAAAAGAAAGTGGACATATATGTATGTAGAAATGGTGGGATAAAACTGAATATTCTTTTTTTACACACACGTCTGACGGGGCTTCCTTAGAGATCAAACTAAATCAGAGTTATGGGACTTAAATAAACCACATGGAATGTTATCCTTTACTTGTTGAATCTTTCTTTAATCACCTTTATGTTGCCAACAAGCACTGTGAAATTGCAATTAAGCATTTTATTTTAATTTTAAATTTGCTTTTTGCTGTGATTGTTTGCCCATGATGGCTTTTGATTATCTTTTTCTGTGCCTCTTTTTTATTTCTTGTTTAACTAGTTTCTTTCTACTAAAATAAGGTTACAATCCTTTTGTACCTTTTCAAAACTTTTACAAATTTCTTATTTATTTATTTATTTATAAAGGACGCTTCTATAGCGCAGTTTCTTAAAGCTCGCTGCGCTTTACAAAAACACTACCAAAAATTAATATTTGCATTCAATAATCATACATCTTACACAGTAAAAATACATGGAAGAATTTCAACATATTTTATGTTACAAAATAAAACGAAGAGGTACAGTTCTTTTTCAATAAATATAGAAATAATAAACAATTAAGCAAGGAGACGAATAAGGAAATGAACAAGTAATAAAACAAATTATGTAACAACAAATAAGTAAACAAATAAAGAAATAAATAATTAAAACAAGAAAACCAATAAACAGAAAAACAAACACATAAAATGAATAGATAAACAAATAAACACACAAACAAACAAACATACAAACAAACAAATAAAAAAATTAAAACGTTTTAGCTATTATTTGTATGAACCCTATGTCTATGTGAAACGAGTGTTATAGAAGTTTAAAACATCTAAAAATGGTAATGACATTTCAGTGAAAGCGAGTGTGATTAAAACATAATTACAATAAGACAAAACAAATAAATATACGCATTTAAGAATCAATATAAACACGTAACCCATCTACACCCATGCACTTGCACCCATACAGACACACACGCATACACACACTCTCTCTCTCTCACACACGCACACACACACACACACACACAAACAAAGAGTCTCAGAATAATGTGATCATCACAGATTGTAGGCTTGTCGAAACAGGTGAGTTTTTAGGGAGTTTTTGAAACGTGGTAGGGAGGATGCATGGCGGACATTTGAAGGGAGAGAGTTCCAGACAGTAGGAGCTAAAGCCTGAAAGGAGCGATCACCGTAGGATTTTGTTTTAGTTCTAGGGACCGAAAGAATGCGACTGTCTTGAGAAGAGCGTAAGCTTCTGGTAGGGGTGTAGGTGTGGAGAATCTCAGAAAGATAAACGGGGAAAAGAGGTTCTGTCAGTGACTTATAGCAGAGAGTAGAGACTTTGTAATTGATTCTAGAGGCAATAGGCAGCCAATGGAGTTGCTGTAGTAGCGGTTGTACATGGTCGGTTTTATTAGCCCGAAAAACAAGTCTTGCAGCAGAATTTTGCACTTTCTGTATTTTGTCTATGAGGTAGTTTGGAATTCCAGAAAGAAGTGCGTTGCAGTAGTCAAGTTTTGACAAAACAAGTGAACAGACAAGAGTTTTAGATGCTTGAAAGGACAATAGATGTCTAATGCACGCTATTCTCCTGAGTTCTGTGTAAGCTGAGCGACATATGTTTGTGACGTGTTTGTCCATGGTCAGTGTGTCAGTCATTGTAACTCCTAGGTTACGTGCATGAGAAGAGAAACTGACCTCTGATCGACCAACAGTAATAGATGAGACTGGTGGTTCAGGAAGCTGTCTGGATTTTGAATGAATAAGGAGTACTTCTGTCTTGTCATCATTCAGCTTGAGTTTGTTCCTTGTCATCCAGTCTTTAATGTGGCTGATGCAAACTTGTGTGTTTTGTATGCTTACTTTGATGTGTCTTGGTGAACATGACTCTATAAGTTGTGTGTCGTCTGCATAGGACTGACTGTGTACTGAATGGTTAGATGTTATATTGGTGATTGGCCTAGTGTATAAAATAAACAAAATAGGTCCTAAGACCGAACCCTGGGGCACACCAAAGTCTAGTTTGGAAGGCTTAGATTTGTATTTTTGTGTCATGATGACTTGTGATCTTTCTGAAAGGTATGAGGATATCCATGATAAAGCGATATCACAAATGCCGAAGGAATGTGAGAGACGAGAAAGCAGTATTTGATGGTCGATGGTATCGAATGCAGCAGATAGGTCTAACAGAGTGAGTAGAGAGATCTTCTTGTTGTCATTAGNGCGGTAAGCGGACTGCGAGGGAGGGAAGAGATTGTTGGAATGAAGATACTCTGTGATCTGAGCAAGTACTAGTTTTTCTATGATTTTTGAAAGAAAGGAAAGGTTGCTGACAGGACGATAGTTTTTAAGGTTGTTAGCGTCAAGTGAAGGTTTCTTAAGAAGTGGGTTAACCAGTGCCTGCTTAAAAATGGCTGGGACAGTGCCTGACTGTAAAGAATTGTTAATGATGGAAGTTAGAGCAGGAAGCAGTTCATCAAGACATTCAACCATGAGGGGCGTTGGGATCGGGTCGAGAGCACATGATTTTGGACAGGAACTAGCTATTACATGCCTTACTTCATCATCAGTAACATCTCGAAAACAAGTAAATGAGGAGGAAGTATGAGGAAAGTCAGCAAACAGGGGATCAAGTTCTGTTTGAGAGCATTCCTGATCAAGATCGTCTCTTATTGTTTGTATTTTATTAGAAAAGAAATCAGCAAATGCATCAGGGAGTTCATCTTTGGGAATGTCAGAGGGAAGCGCGCTGTCTTTGCTGCGACCGAGAACACTGTCACAGTTCATAAAAAACATTTTTGGATCAGAACATTTTGCAATTTTTTCAGTCCAGTAGTCTTCTTTGGCTTTTTGAACAATGTCTGTGACCGTTCGCTTGGCTGTCATGAAGATCTCAAAGTCAGCAGCTAGTCTGGTCTTCCGCCACCTGCATTCGGCTCGGCGACGTTCTGCCTTGGCAGCGCGGAGTGTAGCGCCGACAGCAGCGTACCATGGGGAGCAGCGGACTGACGGGACAAGGCGCTCGGTGGCAGGGGCATGCTGGTCCAGGAGCTGGCGAAGTCTGTCGTCAAGCTGTTGGGCTGTGATGTCCGGTCCAGCGTCATCAAGCATTAACTTTATGTCCGCTTTAAAGGCGCTTTTGTTTATGGCCTTTAAATTTCGAACTGTCCTGTACACAGGCTGTTTCTTCGGGCGAGACACATTCAGCTTGCAGAGAACAGCCGAGTGGTCAGACGTGAGCACGTGACTGACGGAGCAGGAGGTGACGATATGGTCCTCCTGCTTGTACAGCACCCAGTCGATGATGTGCCCACTCTTAAGGAAGGTAGGCTCTGTGACTCCCTGGACGAAGTTAAAGCTTTGGACGGCGTCCATTACCTTTGCTGTAAGGGGGTCATTGGGAACATCATAATGTACATTGAAGTCGCCAATAATTATGGATTTGGCACGCATCATGTTTGCGTAGTCTAATAAATCTGGGAGTTCCTGATTGAATGTAGAATTTAGGAGCTTGTTCTTTGGGCTTGGAGGAGTTCTATATAGGCAGAAAAGATGTATATGCTGTGGCGATGTGAGAGTTAACTGGATCAGTTCAAAGGTGTCATGTGCAAAAGGAAAAGTTTCAATTAATGTAACTGGCAAGTGGTCACGGTAAATGACTGCTAAGCCTCCGCCATGATAAGCACGGGGAAATGATTTCGTTATGTAGCTTGATGGTGTTAAGTCTTTACACTTAGGTTCACTTCCACTTGTTTTTAGCCATGTCTCTGTGATAAAAAGAATATCAATGTTTTCCTCCATAATGAAATCAGAGATCATTGTTCTTTTGTGTCTTGGTCCGACAGAGTGAGCATTAAACAAACCTATCTTCATATGTTCTTTTGTCTGACCTGTGTTAATAACAATTAGATTTCCTTGCTGCTTGTGACCTGCTTGTTTTAATTTTGTTTCCATGATCAATGTGCCTGTGTTTATTCTTATTCTTTGCTTCACACGGTCCTTATACCAGTGTATAGTGCTAGTTCTTATGGGGACCAAATAATTATAATATACCTACTACAATTACAAGCATTAAGCCTGGTGACATTCTTAATCTTACACATAAATTTAACATTCACTACATCTCAAATGTCAGACTTACTTATGGCGCACTATTTCAACAGTCTCTGTGACTAGAGTCCTCCCCAGGCTCCTTGCCACAGACTCAAGACCTATGTAAATTATGCCAAAACCTGCAAGTGGGTCATGAAATTATAAATAAAAACAGAGTAAGGGTTTTACTTCAAGCTCTCAAAACTTTAAATTGATGATAATTTCAAAAAAAAATTTTTTTTCCTTCTAAAAACAATAAAAATTTTTCCTCATACAATTTAGTAACTCAACATTACTATTTAAAAAGAAAGTCAAGCAAAATTCAAATATGACGCTGTCTTCTGCACATCCTAAATCAACAGTGGCCAAACCGTGGTCTTCAACTCACCGCCCTTTAAAAGGTCTGTTCATAAATGATGTCACGCACATGGGGGCAGAAGGGAGTCACACATTTGTGATGATGTGTGACAAGGGGGTGTTTAAGAGATGTCATGTCACATCAAATTACACAACTTTTTAAATAAAAGTTGCACTTAAATGTTTGATTGTTGTTGAGCCTTCTCGTCCATGAGGGACATCCACCAATCATTATCAGCATCTGCACTTCGTCCTAGCACATAGGCCACCTACAAGAGACCTCCAGCCATCTCTATCCTGGGCCAGTTTCTCCAGGATCCTCCATTCATGGCCAATTCTCTTGATGTCTGCCTCCAATTCTCAGCGCCAAGTGTTTCTTTGACGGCCTCTTTTCCGTTTACCTTGTGGGTTCCATTTCAGGGCTTGCCTTGTTGTATTAGAAGCAGGTTTTCTTAGTGTATGACCGATCCACTTCCAACGCTTTTGAAGAATCTTTTCCTCAATGGGCTTTTGTTTTGTCCCCTGCCACAGTTCCCGGTTGCTGATTTTGTCTGGCTAGTGAATTCTGAGAATCCTTCTTAAAGAATCTTGTTGAAGAAGGGGTCTAAGTTTTTGTGATGATGAGTGAAAGGGGATGAAAAATCAGCCAAAATCACTTTATGTCATTTATGGACATCCCCTTAAGTCAGTCATATGATGGCTTTTATAAATTAATAAACATGAATAAATAATTGTAACTGAAACGAAGTAAAGGTAGGGAACATTTTTACCATTACAGGCCATATTTATGTAAGCAGTAATAAAAGAGGTGGCATAAGATGATATACCTATAAATACACATTTATAAAAATAAGAGAGCTTTTTTCAAAGGCCACAAGTAAGTTAGTGAGGTCCCAGCCCCCCCCCCCCAAACCGACAAAACAATTCCAAATTTATACCCAAAAACATTACCATTTATTATGCTTTTATTTTGTATTTATAAATAAATGTGTTTTTTTTTTTTACTAATAAATGAATGGTATACATTATATATTTATACATTTACTTTTCTAACTTTCAAAATTTTAAATTATTTAAAATATCTTGTTCTATGGACAATATTGCAATATCTTGTAGTCTTAAATCACTCATTGTGGAACAAAGATAATTTTGTATCAACTTCAGTTTGGAGAAGCTCCTTTCACAACTAGCGATACTGATAGCAATTGTAAAGAATTTCCCAATATATACTGTTGTATAAATTTTAATAAATCAAGGGGTCCTTGTACCTCGTTTTTCTAACGTAATGCCTCTTCTTGTAGTATAGGTACAGCAAGGGCTGGTCTTAGGCCACTGCAACCTATGCGGCAGCAGTGGGTCCGGCACTTTCATATCTTAATTTTCAATTATTATCCTTATTGATTCTTTATCCTTACCCATACAGGGCCCCGCACTATACATAACAAACTGCATGGGGACCCGCTATTGCAAACACCAGCCCTGCTTTTTCTTTCAATATTTAACTTTCAATAAAGTAATTTATCTGATGTTCAAGTGCTACATTTAGTAGGTTACATGGTATTATACACGAATATTTTCTTGCAAGGACATGCAACTCATTAAAATAGCGTTCTTTTATAATTACATCCATGGATAAAAACATTTCTCGTTGTACTTTACTCATTCTTATTTTTTCACATTCTAACTTGGTGTTCAGTTAATATCTCAAACTCTTTACAAATTGTTTTGGCATTTCGTAAATTAGCACATCTCTTTGTTTCATTTAATGGGTTTGCATTAATTTTAAAAAAAGACGAGGTTCCCATAAATTGAGATAACACAGAAAAGAAAAAAAGTTTGCATTTAATTTAGTAAAATTCCAGCATTTGATCTTGTTTTAATAGTTACTTCTTCAGATGACAATTTTTCCAAGATGCTTGAAATTTTTGAGTATGTTTTTTTCTAAATTATTTATGCCTATTGTTTTGTTAATTAATGGAGAAATTTGAATATTTTCATATTCTTGTCATAAATCTTAATAATTTCCCATGATATAGACGTATTCAAATTATTTACTAATTACTTTATTTGGATAGGCATAACATTTTTAATAAATACTTGTATCTTAAGGAAAAACACAAATTTATTTGTGCTACTTTAATGCAATAAAAACAAAAGAAATTTACTTTTTAATAACTTACCTTAAAATAATTTTCTGAAAACTGAAACAGTAATATATATTACTACTTGCAAGTTAAACGCAATATTTGAAACACCATGCCATTTGGTACTTGTTTGCACATCAATCTGCGCATTTCGAAATTCCACGCAAAAACTGTCGTGGCTATATTAATAGTACATAATATTCGGCCAAGCGGTTATGTTTTTGTGTTGTTTTCTTGTTTAAGTGTTATCTGTCACATATACAGCTTAATTTTCCAAACAATCGATAATTTTTATGAGCAATTTTAAATTACTCAACAGTTTTGCGCTACTTATAACAACTACTTTGTAATCAAACACCTTGGTTTCCCCCCTTCAAAAAAAGGCGGTTATTAGAAATTGTTGTACTTTTGTAATGCCCACAAATACCGCCCTCTAAATGTGTGCCGCCTGGTGTGGACCGCACCCACCGCCCCCCTTAGCTACGCCTCTATCTAACATAAGCAGCTGGGGTAACAATTCACTACAGTATCAAACTCAATTCTTATTTCTTCCATGTTAAAAATTTTTTGTTAAAAATTGTGCAGTTATTGTAATTTTTTTTTAGATTGATAAAAATTCAATATCATTTCCAATATGGCATTNGCTTCAATGGATCAAGATCGTCTAGATGATCTTGCACTCCTTAGCATCGAAAGAGAACACTTGAGAATATCCATTTTAACAGCGAGATTGACGACATTCAAATCAAGGAAGATCAATTTATTTTAGATTATGTCTATTCGAGTCATGTATAATTAGTAAGGTTTTTTTTTTCAAATAAATTGTTTATAATCGTATAGAGAATTATTAGTCTGTATTATATTTCATTGAAAAATCATTTGCTTCAAAAAATGAACCATATAA
Organism: Radix auricularia; assembly: GCA_002072015.1. Taxonomy (NCBI): domain Eukaryota; kingdom Metazoa; phylum Mollusca; class Gastropoda; family Lymnaeidae; genus Radix; species Radix auricularia. The sequence continues at coordinate 9,847 of MUZC01002218.1, forward strand.
ACCGTAAAATTTCAAAATTTTCTTGGGGGCTCAGTGAGCCCCCAGAATTTTTTGGTCCGTCAAGGGGCGCAGAATTTGTGTCATGCCCCCGGGCGCACGAGACCCTAGCTACGCCACTGTTGAGACTCAAGCCTTAATGATAATTCAGGGTCGGCAAATATTTCAAAATTTCGTGTTGTGTGTTGAAAGATTACCTTCGCCAGTGGCGTTCCTTTGGGGTGTGGGTGCGGCGGGCCGGCCGGGGTGACACCATCACAAGGGGTGACGCCAAAATCTAAAATTATGTATGTTTCCGTTACTCGACACTGGAAGACCCGTAGGAGTTCTATTGGGTAAGTAGTGAGGGGGTGACACCATGAGCTACCGCCCCGTGTGATACCAACCCTAGTGACGCCTCTGCCTTTGCAATATGAACAGCGTTTTTTTTTATTTGTTTGTTTGTTTGTTTTTGTTTTTTTTTTTAATTTACTACAACGTGTGCGTAAAGGGAAAATAGTTCGAAGTTAATGACGCTGATTATTCGGTATATTTTTTTCTTGTTGATGAGATAACTTCTTATTTGTGAGCACTGAATAAAAACGAAACGGTGAAAAATATTTAATAATTTTAGCAGATAGCATTTAATACAATGTAAGAAGTAAAATTGATAATTTTAAAAATTAATTTTCAGCTCATATTTGTCATGTATAAATGAATCTGAGTTTGTTTCGAAGGTATATAATTTATTGCATATTAATTGTTCGGTATTTTAAATTTAAAATAAAAATAAAAAATTGCTTATTGGCAAGAAAGATGTGCTTGTTGCGAACTTCGGTTGTCAGAATTTATTTTCGTTTGAAGCCATCAGACATCCTCACCTTGTTTCAAAGAAAATATTTGGGAAACAAGTGATAAAGTGGAATTCAGCGCCCCTTTACTTTCTCGCTTATTCGCATACACCAGTGAAGGTCTGTGCTGCTTTATCGGAAGACTTTATAAAATTATCAAATTCGGAAGGTTTGTGGAAAACCTGAAAATAAGTTCCACTTCCGGTTACCGTAAATTACTCTAAATGTTTATAGATGCCTACGGATAGTATCTATTAGATCTATTTATTGATGAAATTTCGTTCAGATGAATGAAACGGTGCTCGTGGTGTTGTGCTCTCACATTAACACATACAGGCAAGATTGTGAAAGAAAGAAATCCGAATGAAGGTGTAGAAACGTCGAGATAAGCCGATATATAGATTTCAATTTGCGTGTGTGTGTGCGTGTGTGTGTGTGTGCGCGAGTGTGTGTGTTTTGTGTGTGTGTGTGTGTGTGTACGTGTGTGTATGTGTGTCTGTGCGCTAGTGTGTGTGTTTGTGTGTGATTGTGTGTGTATTTTTGTGTGTGTCTGTGTGTGTGTGTCTGTGTGTGTATGCGTGTGTGTTTGTGTGTGTGTGTGTGTGCGTGTGTGTGCGTATGTGTGTCTGTGCGCTAGTGTGTGTTTGTGTTTGTGTGTGATTGTGTGTGTATTTGTGACTGTGTCTGTGTGTGTGTGTCTGTGTGTGTATGCGTGTGTGTTTGTGTGTGTGAGTGTGTGTGTAGTTGTGTGTGTCTGTCTGTGTGTATGTGTGTGTAGTTGTGTGTGTGCGTCTGTGTGTGTGTCTCTGTGTGTCTCTCTGTGTGTGTCTGTGTGTGTGTATTTGTTTGTGTGTACGTGTGTGTATGTGTACGTGTGTGTGTACGTGTGTGTGTGTACGTGTGTGTGTACACAATTACAGTATTTTCCCTAAATTCGGTACAGGAGAAATTAAAAATGTGTATACTCTATATAATGTAAGCCCTATCGACAGGAACTCTGAATGATTAAAAAAATATTGAGGAGAATATTTAAATTGCAACAAAATAGACTTTAGAATATGCATTGTTTATTAAAAGTGTAACGATTTTTTTCCATTTGAATTGTTTCTGTGTCCGTAAAATAATATCAAATAGCTGTCATTCTTCTTCGTGTTCAGAAATACGACTCACTAACATCGAGCATAAATTTCTAGGACATGCACATTTGTTTAATAATCAATTAATAAAAAGCTTAAATCTATTAACTGCAATACTTTTTTTTCTACATAATATAAAGAGATATATAACAAAATAAATTATTACGTATCATACATGCTTACAGTAAGTTATCGAGAATATCAGTTAACAGATACGACGGCGCCATCTAGTAGCGTTAGTTCAATGCGAAGTTAATTCCTATCATTCTCGAAGACTCAAAATAATTTCTTTCACAAAATAAAGAGCTAATAAAAATGATTGTAAACAGGAAACGAAAAACAACTGCTGATTTTAAGCCCAGAGTCATCTGATTCTTCAATTGATAACGCGGGAGAGTATTTTTTCCAAGGGACCATCGATGATGCATCACCCCTCGCTCCTCTCAAACATCTCATATCCTCGCGTTTTCGATGTTAAGACCCTTATCACAAAAATGTCAACAGAAACGCCCCTGGGTGGACTAAGTCCTTAAGGCACCTCCCAGCTGATCTCCCTTATGGGCAAACAACTTGAAATTCATTTTATTGTATCCCTTATAAGGATTACTTTTTCTAAGCGTTAGACCATTTCAAGATAAGGAAGTGATTTGGCTGGATCACAGTCAGTGCAAACAAGAATCTGCGCCATAGCTCCTATCTCTTGTACCACACGTGCGCGCTTTGATCTCCGCGTGCGATCAATGTGACAGGTACAATCATGACAGCCGTTCTTGTTAAAACACACTTCGTGCAATTCAAAAACATGCCTTACAACTAGAAATATCATAGGAAAAGTACCCCATCCAAAAAAATTCCATTTAAAAAAAGGACAAGTGGGATGGAAAGTGTATTAATATCAAAATGAACTTAAATAAGATGGCATGTAAACGAAATGTAGTATAGTTGATCATTGAGAAGATGAACAATTACATAGCAAAATGAACGTGATTTGACCTTGGGGGGGGGGGGTAATTTGTTTATGGGGTTAAAATGAATATTTCAGATTG
>MUZC01002219.1:0-11266 GCA_002072015.1 Radix auricularia
GATGGGGGGACCTGAAAAGTGTGGATGGGGTGACCTGAAAAGTGTGAATAGAGGTCCCTGAAAAGTGTGAATAGAGGTCCCTGAAAAGTGTGGATGGGGGGACCTGAAAAGTGTGGATTGGGGGACCTGAAAAGTGTGGATGGGGGGACCTGAAAAGTGTGAATAGAGGTCCCTGAAAAGTGTGAATAGAGGTCCCTGAAAAGTGTGGATTGGGGGACCTGAAAAGTGTGGATTGGGGGACCTGAAAAGTGTGGATGGGGGGACCTGAAAAGTGTGAATAAAGGTCCCTGAAAAGTGTGAATAGAGGTCCCTGAAAAGTGTGGATGGGGGGACCTGAAAAGTGTGGATGGGGGGACCTGAAAAGTGTGAATAGAGGTCCCTGAAAAGTGTGGATGGGGGGACCTGAAAAGTGTGGATGGGGGGACCTGTAAAGTGTGAATAGAGGTCCCTGAAAAGTGTGGATGGGGGGACCTGAAAAGTGTGGATGGGTGGACCTGTAAAGTGTGAATAGAGGTCCCTGAAAAGTGTGAATAGAGGTCCCTGAAAAGTGTGGATGGGGGGACCTGAAAAGTGTGGATAGGGGGACCTGAAAAGTGTGAATGGGGGGACCTGTAAAGTGTGAATAGAGGTCCCTGAAAAGTGTGAATAGAGGTCCCTGAAAAGTGTGGATGGGGGACCTGAAAAGTGTGGATAGAGGTCCTTGAATAGTTTATATAGAGGTCCCTGAAAAGTGTGGATATAGGGCCCTGAAAAGTTTGGATGGGTGGCACTGAAAAGTGTGGATGGGTGGCACTGAAAAGTGTGGATAGAGGGCCCTGAAAAGTGTGGATGGGTGGCACTGAAAAGTGTGGATAGAGGTCCCTGAAAAGTGTTGATGGGCGGCTCTGAAAAGTGTGGATAGAGGTCCCTGAAAAGTGTGGATGGGCGGCTCTGAAAAGTGTGGATAGAGGGCACCTGAAAAGTGTGGATGGGCGGCCCTGAAAAGTGTGGAAAGAGGTCCTTGAAAAGTGTGGATAGAGGTCCCTGAAAAGTGTGGATAGAGGTCCCTGGATAGTGTGGATAGAGGTCCCTGAAAAGTGTGGATAGAGGTCCCTGAAAAGTGTCGATAGAGGTACCTGAAAAGTGTCGATAGAGGTACCTGAAAAGTGTGGATTGGGCGGCCCTGAATAGTGTGGATGGGTGGCCCTGAAAAGTGTGGATGGGTGGCCCTGAAAAGTGTGGATGGGTGGCCCAGAAAATTGTGGATGGGTGGCCCTGAAAAGGGTGGATGGGGGCCCTGAAAGAGGGGGATGGGGCCTTGTAAAGAAGGTATTTTGCGCTGTGAAGAGGTTAAGGAGGGTCCTGAAAAGAGGTTAAGGAGGGCCCTGAAAAGATGTTAAGGAGGGCCCTGAAAAGAGGTTAAGGAGGGCCCTGAAAAGAGGTTAAGGGGGGCCCTGAAAAGAGGTTAAGGAGGGCCCTGAAAAAATGGGGGGGGGGGAAGACGGCCCTGAAAAAGGTTCAATGTAGGGATTGAAAAACACCTTTGACTCCATTGAGAGGGACTTGTGACCCCTATTTCGCCCCCTTTATCTGATTTTAGGAAAGCAGAATTACCGCGCCTTTTACTCCTCAGACCAGAATGTCTCTCGGAGCGAATGGAGCTCGGAGAGGATCCTCGCGAACACGTGATTTATTATTTGTAATACACAACAACGCCAAGCTACGATGTTCATCTTTAAACAAAGAACTTTTCTCAAGAACCATCGCATGTTTTAAGTGAGAAAAGAAAAAAAGAAACCGACTGATTGCTCCGGGCAAATAAGATTGTTCAACAAATAGATTTCGCGGACAGTCGGATCGAGAATGAGCTGGGCGGGATCGGTACAGCAGGGAAACTTAACAACACCGGGAGTAGTCGACTTTATCCTGTGTTGTAATCGTCGTTTGTGTAGGTAGTGAAAAACTGAAAATCTTAGGTACTCGATACGATATTTATTTGAGAGTATTCGACTAAATGCTGTGCTGTATTCGTCGTCTGTCTAGTTAGTGAATATCTCAGACACGAGTTACCGTGATTAAAGCGATCTACGTGTATAATAATAATAATAATAATAATAATAACAACAACAACAACAACAATAATAATAATAATAACAACAACAACAACAACAATAATAATAATAATAATAATAATAATAATAATAATAAATAATAATAATATTAGTGAGTGAGTGAGCGAGTGAGCGAGTGAGTGAGCCATTGATCGGTTTTAATTGTGCTTTTCTATTGACAGGCAAAGGTCAATTTCTCTCTTCCAAAAGATAGACTGCCCCCGCTCCAATCACCGGACCCATAACGGAGTGGATGATAAAAAGCTAATTGAAAAACAAAATGAAACACAAGTGGATATGGATAGGAACATTGACAGAAGTCTGTTACACGGAACATTGACAGAAGTCTGTTACACGGAACATTGACAGAAGTCTGTAACACGGAACATTGACAGAAGTCTGTTACGCGGAACATTGACAGAAGTCTGTAACACGGAACATTGACAGTAGTCTGTTACACGGAATCGGCAAATTGACGCAAATCTTACATCATTAAAATAACTCCTATGATTTGGGGGGGTGGGGGGCATTGTGCAATGTTTTTTTCCCGCCAGCAGAAGACACAATCTTTGTAACATACACAATTTCCCACCAGTCGATGACACACAATTATTCATGTTGTCATTTCGTTATTCTCGGCTATAGCCACGCGTCCCTATAATAATTAAGTTCCTATTTCATGGTAAAACTCATGAGATATAATGAAGTAAATTATGTTTATGATTTTTTTTTCTTTAAGTAAAAAGTCGATACTCCGTAATGACGTTACGTATTCAGCTCGTCTCGCTTGCTTCTCTTCGGAATTCTTTTAATTTCATAAATTTGAAGATGTTTCCCGTGTCGGAACAAACATCAGGTCGATAAGAGAAAATCGAAGATGTGTCTGCTTTTGAAGGGAATAGGGATGTGATGTTTTATTCAAAAGGGCGGTCGATTTCTGAAGCATGTTCTTTTTTTCTTTTTCATCAGTTTGTGTGTGCGCGTGGTCCATTTCCTGAAACAGAATGATTCGGGGGGACAGCAGTTGAACTAAAAATGGACAGGGGAGAGCAGAGAGAGAGAGATAGAGAGAGAGAGAGAGAGAGAGAGAGAGAGAGAGAGAGAGAGAGAGAGANTGAAAATATTGGTGTGCATGGTGTGTGAAAATATTGGTGTGCATGGTGTGTGAAAATATTGGTGTGCATGGTGTGTGAAAATATTGGTGTGCATGGTGTGTGAAAATATTGGTGTGCATGGTGTGTGAAAATATTGGGGGTGAAGGGAGGTGGTAGGCATAACATTGCGAGCATTATTAAGAGCTTTACATACATCGGTGGAGTTCTTTTTATTGGCCACTGTCTCTCTCTTCCTCTCTCTCTCCTTCTTTTTATCATATCTCATTCTCTCTCTCTCATTTTACTCTCCCTATCTCGCACTCCTTTCCCTAGCTCTCTCTCTTTTGCTTTCTCTCACTTTCTCTCGCTCTCTCTCTCATTACATATTCCTCTGTTCTTCCCTCTCTTTCTTTTTCTCACTCTCTTTTTTTCACTTCTCTTTCGATCCCCTTCTCGGTCCCCTGCTCTATTCTTCTCTGTCATTTTTTAAAACTCTATTTCTCTCTATCTCTTTTTTTCTTCTTACTTCTCTTTCTTCTCTAGTTATATCTTTCACTGTCATTTTCTCCCTCTTTCTTTTTCTATTAAAATTCAAATGACAGACCTCAAATTTCAAAGATAGACCTATACTTCAAAAGATAGATTTCAACTTCAAAAGATAGATTTCAACTTCAAAAGATAGACTTCAACTTCAAAAGATAGAATTCAACTTCAAAAGATAGACCTCAACTTCAAAAGATATAATTCAATTTCAAAAGATAGATTTCAACTTCAAAAGGCAAATTTCAACTTCAAAATATAGATTTCAACTTCAAGAGATAGATTTCAACTTCAAGAGATAGACCTCAACTTCCTAAGATAGAGTTGCCCACATTAACAAACTGACAGGACCAATGCCTCGAACAAATTTAGTTTTTTATGCTTGTTAACTTGAACGAAATAGCGAGGAGTGAAGATGGAAGGCAAAACGATTAATAGAGAGGAGTGAGGATGGAAGGCAAAACGATTAATATAGAGAAAATTATATCTATAAATTGAAAATTGAAACTAAATTTTGAAAATATCTATATAGCTTATGGCTTATATGGAACCCACCGGGTAAACGGAAAAGAGGCCGTCCAAGAAACACCTGGCGCCGAGAATTGGAGGCAGACACCAAGAGGATTGGCCATGAATGGAAGATCCTGGAGAAAATGGCCCAGGATAGAGATACCTGGAGGTCTCTTGTAGGTGGCCTATGTCCTTGGGGGAATCGCAGACGCCGCCGATGATCGGTGGATGTCCCTCATGGACGAGAAGGCTCAACATATAGCTTATATATTACAGACGCTGCCCCTGCGCTTGTTATTGTTACCGTCTAGTTTTGTATTTCTAGTGCTGTTAGTAAGTTGGTTATCGCGGTTTGTTTTCCTGATAGTCAGACGGGAAGAAATTGTTTTTCTATATGTTTGTTCTTGGGTATGGAAAAAAAAAGGTCCTGTAATCCTTATGTTTATGTGAGGGGTGTGTGAAAATATTGATGTGCATGGTGTATGAAAATATTGGTGGGCATGGTGTATGAAAAAATTGGTGGGCATGGCGTATGAAAATATTGGTGTGCATGGTGTGTGAAAATATTGGTGTGCATGGCGTATGAAAATATTGGTGTGCATGGTGTGTGAAAATATTGGTGTGCATGGTGTATGAAAATATTGGTGGGCATGGCGTATGAAAATATTGGTGTGCATGGTGTATGAAAATATTGGTGTGGGCATGATTTATGAAAATATTGGTGTGCATGGTGTATGAAAATATTGGTGTGGGCATGATGTATGAAAATATTGGTGTGCATGGTGTATGAAAATATTGGTGTGCATGGTGTATGAAAATATTGGTGTGCATGATGTATGAACATATTGGTGTGCATGATGTATGAACATATTGGTGTGCATGATGTATGAAAATATTGATGTGCATGATGTATGAAAATATTGATGTGCATGATGTATGAAAATATTGATGTGCATGATGTATGAAAATATTGATGTGCATGGTGTATGAAAATATTGGTGTGCATGGTGTATTTCCAAGACAGAATATATTTCCTTGTGTATTATTATTTTTTTTTTTGTCTTTTGCACTTCAATCCTCTCGAGAGTTTCTAGATTTACTAATTTGACTAATTGTTTTAAGCTAACTCTGATGTTTTCGACATGGGAATTTAGAGAATACTTTATTTGTTTATTATTTGTTTAATCCTTAAGGTAATTGTTACTATTCAGCGTAACATAATAACAATGGAAGTCCTTATTCTTCATCATTTGAGCAACTATAATGTTTAGACTTAAAATAGGAAGTACGGTAGTGGGTGGACATCCGCAGAAAGTCACGCGAAGAGAGTGGCGGACAACTCGTAGTGTGTGGAGTTAAGGCAGCTTGTGTGATTGCTATGGTTTTATATAGGGGGTGGGTAGTTTGTTCAGGCGAATTACTGAATTGTATATATGAACCCAGATTTAGGACAAAAGTGTTTGGTCAAGCGAATTACAAAATGTTATGCATGAACCCAGATTTAGGACAAAAGTGTTTGGTCAAGCGAATTACAAAATGTTATGTATGGACCCACATTTAGGACAAAAGTTATCTGCGCTGTGTCATTTTGATAGTAAATAAAGGGAAGCGATCAACAATAAAGGAGTTTATGTTTCTGGTGAAATGTCAAAGTGGTGTCATGTTTTCATTTACTCGTATTATTGATCAACTATAGTTTTGATAACTAGATTCTATATTTCGCTAGGCGCTACTCTCAAACCAGCCGAGTAACTCGAAATATAGTTAACGTTTAAGACAAGGAAGCTATAAAATTGTGAAATTTATTTATAAACCACTGCAGTTGAATATTCTAGAGTAGAAGCTCAGTTCGAGCAAAGTCTACAGGCTATGTACATATTAGGTTCATATGTCACATTTAGTGTCACCCTGGTCTAGTCATATGTCACATTTAATTGTCACCCTGGTCAGTCTATGTACATATTAGGTTCATATGCTACATTTAGTGTCACCCTGGTCAAGTCTATGTACATATTAGGTTCATATGCTACATTTAGTGTCACCTTGGTCAAGTCTATGTACATATTAGGTTCATATGCTACATTTAGTGTCACCTTGGTCAAGTCTATGTACATATTAGGTTCATATGTTACATTTAGTATCACCCTGGTCAAGTCTATGTACATATTAGGTTCATATGCTACATTTAGTGTCACCTTTGTCAAGTCTATGTACATATTAGGTTCATATGTTACATTTAGTGTTACCCTGGTCCAGTCTATGTACATATTAGGTTCATATGTTACATTTAGCGTCACCCTGGTCCAGTCTATGTACATATTAGGTTCATATATTACATTTAGCGTCACCCTGGTCCCGTCTACATCTTTTGTAAAAATATCAATTTTTTTCGGGCCGTCCATAAATGCAGTCCTTCGATTTTTGGCCGATATTCACCCCCCCTCTCTTATGCTGTTGTGTGACCCCCGTATAAAATAGATCCCACTAAGAACCAACATAAGTTATTGCGTGATCCACGTAGACAACAGAACTCTCTAAGAACTCATGTCAGCCACCAAAGACGATCAAATATTATTGTACTCTCAAACCCCGGTTCAAAGAATGGTCCAAGTAAGTTCTACTCACAAATCTTTGTTTCTTCGTGACGCATCAACATTCTATTTGCAGATCCCCGTTCCATCGCGATTCGCTCACCAGGTCATTAAACATCTTAGTTCCAGCGGGATACAATCGCCTTTGCTATAAGGTGGCGCATATTAAGATCCCGACAGTGGCTGGATTTAAGGAACAAAAACATAATACTGCCCCCACCCTTACCTTCTCCTGCCATTAAAACTATTACCCCCCCCCCACCTCTCGGTCTTTACCACCTTTCATAATGTCGCCCTTTCTAACTTTGTCCTTTTAAACAATCACTTCCTCCACCCCAACCCACCTCCGTCGATCAACAGAACAAATTTCTCAGTGAATTCAAGAGAAGGTGGGGAGGAGGTGGGGAGTCATTTTCTCCAGGTTCTCAGGCGATGATCGATGGCGCTTTCCCTGAGAGAGGGGGTGGAGTGAGTTGGTGGTGGGGTGAGATGGAGTGGGGGGGGGTACAAAAAACCTTCCCACGGAGAGAAAATAATTAATGAACTCGTCATCAATGGCACAGTTTGTTCTTTCCACTACCGGTCCTCACATCAGTGAGATCAATGGCCAGTGTTCAAAGAATTGAAATCGAATGTTAGACAATAAAACAGAAAACAATCATATCAGTGGCGTCACTAGGGGGGCGCGGTGGGGGCGGGCCGTCCCGGGTGACACGAACCCTAGCGACGCCTCTGAATGCTACCATGTTGTGTCAATAGACTTGCCTTGACTGGACACCCCCCTCCACGCCCCCCGCCCACCCCATAGATATCCAAACAGACTGTGGTATCAGTGTTAGTCACAGTCTACACGTATGAAATAAATAGTCTTGCACTCTGTTGCTCAACATTTAGATTTCTTTTGCGTATGTCAACCTCAAAATCATCAAGTAGAAAAATACTCATTTTAACATTTTGACGGATACAAATCTATTTTTAAAAAATCCCATTTAGATCAGAAACCTTCCCCGCCCACTCCCCCAGTTATTATTTTCATTTTTTTTTTTTTTTTAAATGCACTTAAAATAAGCAAGAAGAAACGACCAACCATGCCTGGCCCCCCACCAGTCCTCTATTCCAAAGACCGTAGGTCACTCATTCCCAACCAAGTCAGCGACTACCTAACAATAAAAACAAACAAACAATACCCCACTGAAGTTCGTCAAAAGGTCATTTCGTCACGCTTGAAACTTGTCTTCATTAGAGCTTACAGGGGAAAAAAGTCTGAATTTTTGTTTTTGTTTTGAGGATGTCAATAATTAGCTCTTAACATCACCGAATCTGTTTGCCCGCCACTGATAGATAGACCTGAGCTCCAAATTTTTAGAAACTTTCCCAAAATTTAAAGGATGTGAAGTTCGGCGATAAGCACTTTGTCCTAAAGCAATTTTAGGTTTATACTTTGTCCTAACGCAATTTTAGGTTTATACTTTGTCCTAACGCAATTTTAGGTTTATACTTTATTCTAACGCAATTTTAGGTTTATACTTAATTCTAACGCAATTTTAGGTTTATACTTTGTCCTAACGCAATTTTAGGTTTATACTTTGTCCTAACGCAATTTTAGGTTTATACTTTGAGGTTGAAATTTTTATAAAGTCAACAAAGATGCAGTGCTCTTTTTTTCTAGCGAAAAATGTTTGGGAATTCATTTCACATCTTTTTTTTTATTTAATTTTTCTTTTTTTTTTTTTGGTGAGTCCTCACCGTAAAAAGGACTGACAGTAAGTAAAATGCCGACTATTTATATAACTATACACGAATCTGGCCAAAAAAGTATGGGAACTCGGCTCCCATGAATTCCAACTGAAAAAAAAAGCACTGCATAGATCTTCTTCATTTGTTCAGAAATAAATACTAATACAGAACAAAAGTGATGTCTTTAACTGACTGGGTCTTTCTTAAAATTACAATTGACTTTTTTTTTTTTCGTTTCGACGTTTCCGAAATTGTCCTCAACATTTACATAAAATTGTTAAGAAATAAAAAGTAATAGTTGAAACTAGAGCTGTTATCATTCAAATTTAATCGTTACCTTTTGAGAATTACCGAATAATTAATCGATAATTTTGATTAAAGCTAAACATAAAATGGTTGAAAATTTCAAGGGAAGTAACAAAAACAGACAATTGACATTTTTTAAATTTAAGTTGTTCAATATAATGTCAATGAATTTAAATTTTGTTATTGTTAATTAGTTAAAGTAAATGTTTAATTTTTTAAAATATTATTTTCCTTGTAAAAACAGCTTATTTTAAAGTTAAAACTTTAAAAATATATATTTTTGTAATGGAGAAGATTATACGTAAAGAGAAAACTATTATTACTTTATTATTTATTAATAAATCGAAATAAAAAATTTGAAATTACTTTCGTAATTTTAATCTCTATTTTATTTTTATCGAAAAAAATAATTTTAAGCGATATTTTTTTTACCAACTAATTGAGAAATTAATAGTTAATTTCCGCAGCCCTAGTTGAAACATCTCAACCCAACCTCATTCTTTTAGAAAGAATAACTTATCTTTTAAATTAAATTAATAGTATGCAGATGATGGGCCGGTTGCTATTTTAAATAATCCGTTAGGAAAGGACCAAGTTAGATTCAAATTGAACCAATTATGTTAACACCGCCTGCTGAACGCACTGTCGTAAAATACGTCCACCATTTCCTTTTAAAGAATCCAACATTTGGGCCACACGTTTGTATTTATATCCAAGTGTTTGTCTGTGCAACTTAAAATTATTTAGTTTGGAAAATCTTGCATATACATTTATTTTTTTAAATTAGTTTCGCAATTTTTAAAATTATTATTTTATAAATATTTCAACATATTATTGGTATCAAAATATAAATTTTGTTGCTCGCATAAAAACATTTCGTTATCACAGTTATTGATTTTAAAAAAATCAAATTAAATAAATAAATTTTTAAAAACAAAACAACAAAAAAACAAAACAAAAAACAAACAATACAAAAAAAAAACAGACAAAAAGGGACCCCCGAGACACCACTTGAGAACCATTATGTCATTCAAGACTATTGCGAAACTCCAGCTGAAGTTTAAAGACTGAGGAGAAGAAATGAACATCGTTGTAATATTGATTACCGTGTGGATCCCGGTATGTGAGTCCTAATACAATCAGAAGACTTGTGTTCTAGCATGTCATATAAATGACATGTTTCATGATGTCAGTGGCATATTGTACCATCGTGTCTACAAAGAGTTGGACACTATGTCTATCAGTGGCATATTGTACCAACGTGTCTACAAAAAGTTGACCACTATGTCTATCAGTGGCATATTGTACCAACGTGTTTACAAAGAGTTGACCACTATGTCCATCAGTGTCATATTGTACCAACGTGTCCACAAAGAGTTGACCACTATGTCTATCAGTGGCATATTGTACCAACGTGTCCACAAAGAGTTGACCACTATGTCTATCAGTTGCATATTGTACCAACGTGTCTACAAAGAACTGGCCAGTATGTCTATCAGTGGCATACGATGTTTTCACAACCCCCTTCCCCGACACAAACACTTTCCATAGAGAGAACGGTCCCCATTTGACCCAAGATGACCCACAGACCCCTATCACAACACTAAAACATACCAATGAACCATTTCTAGCCAAACGCCTTTTTCTTAGCAACTCATGCTTAAGTAGCTGTTCTTTCAAAATGTGTTCTTTTTTTTGTATCATCCTTCAGGCTGTTTAATCAGTCATCGTGTAATCAGTGGAGCTGCTAGGGGATGTGGTGGGGCGGGCCGCCCCGTGTGACACCATCAAGGGGGGGGGGATACCAGACTGTAAAATTCTATAAATTTCTGTTATTTGACACTGGAAAACTCGGAGGAGTTCTATGGGTTAAATCATGAGGGGGTGACACCATGAGCTACCGCCCCGAGTGACACCAACCCTAGTGACGCCTCTGCGTGTAAAATCTGTCATTATATTTCATCAGTCATGTCCAGAGCTCTTATTACAACATCTGTCATTTTATTAAGGACATCGCTCAATAGAAATAAGAATAGTGTCGAAGACATCAAAAAGTCACCGGGAAAAAACAACAACATGCGGGAGCAATGACAACAAACAAATCTAATTGGTCTCACGTGACCACTACCGCCCCGCCACCCTTACTGACTTACCTGTGTTTCACAGCGGTTCCCTCGACGTCTGCTCCGACATTTCAATAAACCGAGCGGTTCTTAATCACATGTGACGTTCCAAGACAAACCAAAAAAAAATTGTCGGTACTGTTGATGTTGTTGTTGACGAAACCTCCACAACACTGGGTGGATCTCACGGTTAGCATCCCACCACCACGCCTCGCGCGGCGCGTGAGCGTGCGCGTGTCGTGGTGGAGTCCTAAGAGTAAGGGGTGGGAGGGCGG
>MUZC01002223.1:1618-11739 GCA_002072015.1 Radix auricularia
TAAGTTAAGTCTCATGTCCTAAGTTAAGTCTCATGTCTTAAGTTAAGTCTCATGTCTTAAGTTAAGTCTCATGTCTTAAGTTAAGTCTCATGTCTTAAGTTAAGTCTCATGTCTTAAGTTAAGTCTCATGTCTTAAGTTAAGTATCATGTCTTAAGTTAAGTCTCATGTCTTAAGTTAAGTCTCATGTCTTAAGTGTCTAGTCTCCCGTATTAAGTCGCATGTCTTAAGTTAAGTCTCATGTCTTTAGTTAAGTCTCATGTCTTAAGTTAAGTCTAATGTCTTAAGTTAAGTCTCATGTCCTAAGTTAAGTCTCATGTCTTAAGTTAAGTCTCATGTCCTAAGTTAATTCTCATGTCTTAAGTTAAGTCTCATGTCCTAAGTTAAGTCTCATGTCCTAAGTTAAGTCTCATGTCCTAAGTTAAGTCTCATGTCTTAAGTTAAGTCTCATGTCCTAAGTTAAGTCTTATGTCCTAAGTTAAGTCTCATGTCCTAAGTTAAGTCTCATGTCTTACGTTAAGTCTCATGTCCTAAGTTAAGTCTCATGTCCTAAGTTAAGTCTCATGTCCTAAGTTAAGTCTCATGTCCTAAGTTAAGTCTCACTCATGTCCTAAGTTAAGTCTCATGTCCTAAGTTAAGTCTCATGTCCTAAGTTAAGTCTCATGTCCTAAGGTAAGTCTCATGTCCTAAGTTAAGTCTCATGTCCTAAGTTAAGTCTCATGTCTCAAGTTTTAATCCTCATTTTCCCCTTTAGTGTATGTCCTATCTCTTAATTTGTCTTCATAGCTCTGGTTAATTTATTTACCCAGAAAAGATATTTAAATAGCTACGTCATAACAGACACCAAATGAATGAAACACATCCATAGTTTATATCCTATTTTAAACGCACAATTTCAATCTGATAATCATTGATCCGTTTTGGACTTTCAGGCAGAATTTAGGTTGACACTTACGCCGTGTTGAATTCAGTGTTGATCTCCAAGGTCACGTCTGGAGATCCAGGGTTCTCAACTTGTTGTGGGCGCATACTCTTGGGGGAGCTGGATGCTTTACCTTGACATTGAAGCAAGCGCCAAGAGAATAAGAGAATTTTTAAAAAACCCGTTAAAAAAAACAAAGTTTTTGACTACAAATCCTTCATATACGAGACTCGTTCTATAGCCGTTCGTTCATAAGCCGACCCGACTCTTTTTTTGAAGAGATTAGTATGAAAAGTCTCCAGCCCGTTCATAAGCCGACAGTGGCTGACCCCAAAAAATAATAGTAAAGCGTTTTAAAAAACTACAAACTAAATCGGTCATAATGATTGTTTACTTTGCACTACCTATCTTTTTTTTTTCGGGCTCTTTGTTAGGCAAGAGTTACTAAGTAACCTTTTTAAAATTTTATATTTGGGTGTCTGTAAAAAGTGCGAAAGCGCGTTCATTAAAATTCGTTGTTGAAAAAAAAATGTGTAAAACAATTTTTTGATAAAATATTCACAAAAATAAATAAAATTAGTAAATAAGGTAATTGCGGATGCTTAATATTGTTTTATAGTTTTTGGTAGAGCTGTCGAATCTTGTAGAATGTAGAAAAGGACCTTGATGATCTAAAATAACAACACCGATATTCAATGTACATGCAGAAATCACCTATGACCCGCTCGTGACCCGACTTCCCCCTTCCCACAAATCTTTCACCCAAAGATGTCCCAAAATAGTCGCCTTTAGAATGATTATATACGGTAATTAAACGATCGTTCATTATAAAACGCATCGCACGACAATCTAAAAATACCAAATTGTAATTTGGTCTCAAATATATAAAGGATTTATAGTTTAAAAAAAAACAAACTACTTCTTTAGTCTGCCTGCTAATTTTCAACTCGATTTGATCACCGGGAAAGGGTTATAAAAACATGTTTAACAGAGTGCGCACCGCTAGACAGATTAGCAATTAATAGCATTTACATTTACAGATCGGGGATAGATTTTTTAAAAAAAAAGTATCGTCAATTTAATACGCACCGCACAGCGCAACAGGAAAGTATTAACAAGGTCGTTCAATATAATACGCATTGCTACACTCTAGCATAAAAAATTAGATAAATAAGTGTAATCTAAAAATTCATTAATTTAATTACAGCACATTTGCTCGATCTGAAATTTTGAAACATCATTTTTATCATCTGCACGAGTCTGCCTGCAACATTTCAGCTCACTAGCTTAAGAGGAAGTGGTTAAAATCGATCCAAAGTTTTTTCGGCATTCAAGCAAGCAAGCAGACAACAGTTAATATAAAGGATTTTTTAAAAAAAATTATGCGGAAAATGTGTTTAAAATAAAATTATAAAAGAAGTGTTTTTTTTTTTTTTTAAATGATTTTATTGTAATTTAGCTGGCATTTTATGAGGATAAATAAAGAAATCCATTTAAAAAAACAACAACACGCAAATAGTAAACAACTAACAAACCAAACTTAGGCCTAAATAATAACCCAAAATAATTGAAAAGCTATAGGTTTTACATAAAGTTGTTTAGCTTCATCTATGTTTAAGTACATATTTTTATTATTTTTTAAAACAATCGAGGGGAATGGGTGCGGAGGAAAAGAGGTTGGCGTGAGGGAAATGACTTGAAGGCTGGTGCTAGTCTGAAAAAAGTTAAGAACCTCTAATATACATTAATATACAACTCAGGACTTGGGTGAGGGGTGTGTGGGGTAAATCAGTTGCACGTAAGCTCCGTGGCGGGAAGTTGTCATGTGACCGCCGTTGAACCCAGGGAGCGTGTTCATGCCGGGAAGTTTTTGTTGTCACCCTAATTTAGTTCCTGGTTACCTGGAGAGCGGGGTACGCAATGGAGAGCTAATGGCGTCCCAGTAGGGGAATCCCCTTGTGGCAGTCAGTGTTTGTGTCTAGTTATGTGGACGGGTGAGTGTGTGCGTACGTGTAGGTGTGTGTTATGAGTAGGGGAATCCCCTTGTGGCAGTCAGTGTTTGTGTCTAGTTATGTGGACGGGTGGGTGGGTGTGGGTACATGCAGGTGTGTGTTTACCGTGCGTATAGGCATGTGTGTTTGTGTTCGGCGTACCTGTGGGGGTGTTGGTGTTTGTAGGGCATAATGTTTCGAAATGGCGTTGATTTCGTGTTTATTCATAAAAGTATTTTTATATTTATCCCGTCTTGTGGGCTTTCACATTTTCTCACGCCAAAAGACAAGTCATGTTTTAAAGGGTTTCTGTTCACACTGTTAAATAAATAGTTACCCATAACCCAAACGCTAACCGAAACGTTTCTGAGACCCCAGTAATGACCTTTGTTATTAATTACTACAAAACACAACTGTATGCCGTAGTTCAAATTTTCCCGATTTCATAAACAACACTAACACCATTTTTCCATGACGCCAAAGACTACCATAACACCATTTTTCCATGACATCAAAGACTACCATAACACCATTTTTCCATGACATCAAAGACTATCATAACACCATTCTTTCCTGACATCAAAGACTACCATAACACCATTTTTCCATGACATCAAACACTACCATAACACCATTCTTTTGTGACATCAAAGGCTACCATAACACCATTCTTTCCTGACATCAAAGACTACCATAACACCATTCTTTCCTGACATCAAAGACTACCATAACACCATTCTTAACACCAAAGAGTACCATAACATCATTCTTTCCTGACATCACATACAATTATACCACTCGCCCCTGATTTGAAAACCAACCATGTCCACATACTATAGCTGACCAACATACTACAGTTGACCAACATACTACAGCTGACCAAAATCCTACAGTTGACCAACATACTACAGTTGACCAACATACTATAGCTGACCAACATACTATAGCTGTCCAACATACCATAGCTGACCATGACACTATAGTTGACCAACATACTACAGCTGACCAACACACAATAGTTGACCAACATACTACAGCTGACCAACACACAATAGTTGACCAACATACTATAGATGACCAATATAGTTGACCAACATACTATAGTTGACCAACACACAATAGTTGACCAACATACTACAGCTGACCAACACACATTAGTTGACCAACATACTATAGATGACCAATATAGTTGACCAACATACTATAGTTGACCAACACAATATAGTTGACCAACATACTACAGCTGACCAACACACAATAGTTGACCAACATACTATAGATGACCAATATAGTTGACCAACATACCATAGCTGACCATGACACTATAGTTGACCAATATACTATAGCTGACCAACATACTATAGTTGACCAACATACTACAGCTGACCAACATACTATAGTTGACCAACATACTATAGCTGACCAACATACTATAGCTGACCAACATACTATAGCTGACCTTCACACTATAGTTGACCAACATACTACAGTTGACCAACACACTATAGTTGACCAACATACCATAGCTGACCAACACACTATAGTTGACCAACATACTACAGCTGACCAACACACAATAGTTGACCAACATACTATAGCTGACCATTATAGTTGACCAACATACTATAGCTGACCAACATACTATAGTTGACCAACACACTATAGTTGACCAACATACTATAGCTGACCAATATAGTTGACCAACATACTATAGATGACCAATATAGTTGACCAACATACTATAGCTGACCAACACACTATAGTTGACCAACATACTATAGCTGATCAACACACTATAGTTGACCAACATACTACAGCTGACCAACACACTATAGTTGACCAACATACCATAGCTGACCAACATACTATAGCTGACCAACATACTATAGCTGACCAACACACTATAGTTGACCAACATACTATAGTTGACCAACATACTATAGTTGACCAACATACTATAGTTGACCAACATACTATAGTTGACCAACATACTATAGCTGACCAACATACTATAGTTGACCAACATACTATAGTTGACCAACATACTACAGCTGACCAACATACTATAGTTGACCAACATACTATAGTTGACCAACATACTATAGTTTACCAACATACTATAGTTGACCAACATACTACAGCTGACCAACACACTATAGTTGACCAACATACTATAGCTGACCAACATACTATAGCTGACCAACATACTATAGTTGACCAACATACTATAGCTGACCAACATACTATAGCTGACCAACACACTATAGTTGACCAACATACTACAGCTGACCAACACACTATAGTTGACCAACATACTACAGCTGACCAACATACCATAGCTGACCAACACACTATAGTTGACCAACATACTACAGCTGACCAACACACAATAGTTGACCAACATACTATAGATGACCAACATACTATAGATGACCAATATAGTTGACCAACATACTATAGCTGACCAACATACTATAGCTGACCAACATACTATAGCTGACCAACACACTATAGTTGACCAACATACTATAGCTAACCAACACACTATAGTTGACCAACATACTATAGCTGACCAACACACTATAGCTGACCAACATACTACAGCTGACCAACACACTATAGTTGACCAACATACCATAGCTGACCAACATACTATAGCTGACCAACATACTATAGCTGACCAACACACTATAGTTGACCAACATACTATAGTTGACCAACATACTATAGTTGACCAACATACTATAGTTGACCAACATACTATAGTTGACCAACATACTATAGCTGACCAACATACTATAGTTGACCAACATACTATAGTTGACCAACATACTACAGCTGACCAACATACTATAGTTGACCAACATACTATAGCTGACCAACACACTATAGCTGACCAACATACTATAGCTGACCAACACACTATAGTTGACCAACATACTACAGCTGACCAACACACTATAGTTGACCAACATACCACAGCTGACCAACACACAATAGTTGACCAACATACTACAGCTGACCAATATAGTTGACCAACATACTATAGCTGACCAACACACTATAGTTGACCAACATACTACAGCTGACCAATATAGTTGACCAACATACTACAGCTGACCAATATAGTTGACCAACATACTACAGCTGACCAACACACTATAGTTGACCAACATACTATAGCTGACCAACACACTATAGTTGACCAACATACTACAGCGGACCAACACACTATAGTTGACCAACATACCATAGCTGACCAACACACTATAGTTGACCAACATACTACAGCTGACCAACACACAATAGTTGACCAACATACTACAGCTGACCAACACACTATAGCTGACCAACACACTATAGTTGACCAACATACTATAGCTGACCAACACACAATAGTTGACCAACATACTATAGCTGACCAACATACTATAGCTGACCAACATACTATAGTTGACCAACATACTATAGCTGACCTTCACACTATAGCTGACCAACATACTACAGCTGACCAACACACTAAAGTTGACCAACATACTACAGCTGACCAACACACAATAGTTGACCAACATACTATAGCTGACCAATATAGTTGACCAACATACTCTAGCTGACCAACATACTATAGTTGACCAACATACTATAGCTGACCAACATGCTATAGCTGACCAACATACTATAGCTGACCAACATACTATAGCTGACCAACATGCTATAGCTGACCAACATACAATAGCTGACCAACATACTATAGCTGACCAACATGCTATAGCTGACCAACATGCTATAGCTGACCAACATACTATAGCTGACCAACATGCTATAGCTGACCAACATACTACAGCTGACCAACACACAATTGTTAGTCAACACTATAAAACCCTGTTAGAATTTCGATTAACTGGGAAAAATCCTCTCATAAACAACAACAAACTCTTAGCCCTTGACGTTAACCTTGTTTCCAAAGACCTGCCCAGGCCTATCTCCTTCAGTCATTTTATCTCTCTCGCCTTGCAGTCTTGTCTCATTTGCCGAGTTACCGTACATACTCACGTAAAAGTCTAGGTCTTTTTTCATTCAAAATTTCAAAGCCAAAATCAGGGGGCTCACTTATACTGGAGATCGATTATACAACAGTATATACGTTAGTTCAAAAACATCCGCGAGAAAAATTTATTTTTAAAGATAAAACAGACTGTATACAAAACTTCGAATGTTTTTTTTAAAGCCCATCTACTTATTTAAAAGACGCCGAATTAAAATAGGCTATATAGCCTATCGTCGCCTCAATTGGAGAAAAAAAAAAAGAATACAATTTTTTGTAGGAAGCGAAATACAATCTTTAGATGTGATGGTCTTGCTAAGGGCTCTTTAAGTGCCTGGATTACCATAATGGACGTTTGTGAGTTTCAGTTATTCATTTGTTATCTTAAGAAAAAATATAATATGTCTTTAAAAATTGACGAGTGACATTATGTTTTGTTGGCATTAAATGACAGGAGTCAAAGAGTTTGACAAGATTCAGAAATGTGAAAATATTTAAAACAAAATCCCTTTGCTAAAAGACTATTTTTAAAAAAAAAACTATTTATAAATATCTAGAAATTATTGCTGTGTTTGTCTTTTTAAAATTCCAATGTAATGAGTCAATTTTAGGACATAGCTAAATGTTATAGCAAATAGTTTTAAGCAATCGAATCTGTACACACGAGATCTTAAATGTTTATCCAGCTCAATTATCAACCTACACATGCCACCGAACTGCACTAATAATAAAAAAAATATTCCCTTGAAAATGGATTGTTTGAATTTTGTAGACCGTGAGGGGAGCAGGACTCTAGTCAACGACAGTGATTGGGGAAACAAATTTAACATTAAAAAAATGTTAGATCTATATTTTATTTTGTTAAAATTTATTTGAATAGTGTGTTTCTTAATTTTACAAAGCTAGCCCTGTTTGATTGACTAAATTTTTTAAAAATCTTTGACATAGTCGGTTGGATATCTGCGTCAAATTTCTATCTTTAAAAATGCCTGTTGGCTCGAATTGAATAGTTCTTCCTTTGCTTGCGTTATGTGACGTAACAAAAATAATGACGTGATACCTGAGAACACTTAAAAGATTTTTCCGGAGCAAGAAACCACGTGACCTACTCAACTTGTCTCAAGTAAGAGCAGCCGGAAGGTACCCGGGGCCGGATGAGAAGTGCATGGAATTACTGTTAATTTTTAATAGAATCAACAGTAGATTATCGAAATTCAATGACAAATTTTGTAAGTGGCAAAGAATGATGTAGATTCTAATTCTTTTAAATGTAGTACGCGCTTCTTTTTTGAAAAGTAAAAATATTTAAGAGCTTGTTTAAATTTAAAGAGTTTTAAAAACAATAAATAATTATTAAAAATGTTAAAAGGAAATACTTTTGTAAATCGTCATTGTAGCGTTTAGATCTATATGTTTTGATGTGCTTCTCAAATTTCTTATATTTCAGCAATAACGAAACCGTTGTACGGTGCAAGAATAGCCTCTAACTCAACTGCTGGGGAGAGAGTGAATCGTTTAAAACCAAATAAATACACTCGTAAAGAAAAGAAATGAGTGTCCCACAAACTCATCTGATCTATTGACGATGCTCCTTCTACGCATAATTTTACATTCTTTCTATTTAAAACAATTTAATTAAAAATAATTTGGCAAACAATGTTTTAAGAAATGTAATAACATAATTGTTTGACATATCCTACTAACTTCATTGCGGAAAGTAAATGTGTTCATTTGTGTTTAGTTTTGTTCACCTGAGTTGAGAACTCGCGTTTCTGTTTTGAAGACCCCTGTGAAAGATTTTGGTCTTGTTAGTTCCAACTTGAGAGGCGTCACAACTTGTTTAATTGAGATATGTATTTAATCATTGCTTTATGTCACAGTTCCTTCCTGTTCTTCTGTGCTGTGATATTCCCAGGTACTAATGTCAGATCTCAGAGCCATCACTGCCTGGGTACCTCACCGGGTCACACCTTCAAAAGAGGTGCACACCAAAGAGTAAAATTATGTACACGACTCGACCATGAACTCCTGAAAGAGTTACAACAGAGAATTCAGGATGGTATCCGTGGTCAATAAGGAATCTCAACAGCAGATTTCTATGATACATTCGTACAGAAGGACGGCATTGCGTTGTTTCCTTTTCTTTAAAAATTGATTGATTTTATTAATGTTTCTGAAATGGATAATTTTAAGGTTTCAATCACTATGAATGAAATAGTTTATTTTTAATAGAAAAACTCTTGTTTTTTTAAAAAAAAATAAATACATAAATAAAATAAAAAATGGATTATTTAAAAGCTGCCATTCTTTTGTGTCACCCTGAAGATTTCCATTTTTTGGCACTGGCAGACTCCGATGAGCTCTAATGTGTTAGTCGTGCTTGGTGACGTCATCACCTACCGCACTGGGTCACACCGACCCTTGTCACGTCCCCAGAAAAATCTCGTCTTTTTCTTTCTGTGCACACTTGGTGTAGGTAGTCGAGAGTGAATATTTAATTTATAAACTTTTGTTTTATTTGTTTGTAATGATGAACATTTTGCCCATTAATAAATCTTAGCATTAATTGTTTTGATCACAGCATTCGGTGGTGTAAATTTTACTTTGATTTCATGGTAAAAACGTTAATTAGTGCCGATCAAATGCAAGTTTCATGCCTTGTGTTTTTGAGACTTTAGTCTGCGGGATCGTTATCACGACTTGCTTCCCACTACAACAATTAAACGTTTAAACGTATCTTTACTTCATTGAAAGGCTACCAGCCAGTGGCGTCGCTGGGGGGTGCGGTGAGGGCGGGTTGCCCCGGGTGACACCATCAAGGGGGTAACACCAGACTGTAAAATTCTATATATTCCCGTTATTTGGCACTGGAAAACTCGGAGGATTTCTATGGGTTAAATCATAAGCGGGTGACACCATGAACTACCGCCCCGGGTGACACCATGAGGTACCGCCCCGGGTGACACCAACCCTAGTGACACCTCTGCTACCAGCTGAGCATTTCGATACCAGCGACCAATCAGCTGATCAAAGAACTGTTGAATTTGGGATTAAAAAATATTTCATTTTTCTGGACAATTTTTTTCTTTTAAATAAAAAATCACATTTTGTTAGTGACACGTTTAACCAATGATGGCACGTTTAACTAATGATGGCACGTTTAAC